>AWOL01S0025554.1:125916-161886 GCA_000715115.1 Nicotiana otophora
ACGGGTAACACTATTAGGCAATCTATTAAAACTACCAGGTTGACTAACAACGAGGCCGAATATGAGACCATGATTGTAGGTCTCGAGCTAGCTAAAAACTTGGGAGCAGAAGTTATTGAAGCCAAATGTGACTCTTTGTTGGTGGTAAGTCAAGTAAACAAAACCTTCGAAGTTCGAGAAGATAGAATGCAAAGATATTTGGACAAACTACATGTCACTTTGCATCATTTCAAACAATGGACTTTACAACATGTTCCACGAGAGCAAAACGGTGAGGCTAATGCACTTGCAAATTTGGGATCATCGGTCGAGGAAGGTGACTTGAGCTCGGGGACTGTCGTTCAACTCTCGAGATCCGTGATCGAAGAAGGTCACGCCGAGATAAATTCTACAAGCTTAACCTGGGATTAGAGAAATAAGTATATTGAATATTTAAAAATGAAAAGCTCTCATCGGACCCTAAAGATTCAAGGGCCCTACGGACTAAAGCTGCTCGATTCACGTTGGCTTCAGATGGAACGCTATACGAAGGACATTCGATGGACCATTGGTGGTATGCTTGGGTCCAGGAGATACCGATTACATCTTACGTGAGGTGTATGAGGGCACTTGTGGGAATCACTCCGGTGCCAATCCTTTAGTCCGAAAAATAATCAGGGCAGGGTATTATTGGATCAATATGGGCAAAGATGCGAAGGAATTTGTTCGAAAATATGACAAATGTCAAAGGTTTGCACCAATGATCCATCAACCCAGAGAACAACTTCACTCAGTCCTATCCCCATGGTCATTCATGAAATGGGGAATGGATATCGTCGGCCCTCTGCCATCGACCCCAGGTAAAGCTAAATTCATTTTATTTATGACTGACTATTTCTCTAAATGGGTTGAAGCACAGGCATTCGAGAAAGTGAGAGAGAGAAAAGTTATAGACTTTATCTGGGATCATATCGTATGTCGATTCAGAATACCCGCCGAAATAGTATGTGACAACGGGAAATAATTTATGGGCAGCAAAGTGACAAAATTCTTCGAAGACCACAAAATAAGAAGGATATTATCAACACCGTATCACCCCAGTGGGAACGGACAGGCCGAATCAACGAACAAAACTATCATTCAAAACCTAAAGAAGAGGCTAAATGACACTAAAGGAAAGTGGAGAGAAATCCTACCCGAAGTCCTTTGGGCATATCGAACGACGTCAAAATCTAGTACGGGGGAAACCCCGTTCTCCTTAGTATATGGGTCCGAAGCATTGATACTAGTCGAAGTCGGTAAACCCAGTACCATATTTTGATACACTCTAGAAGAATTAAATAACGAGGCTATGTACACTAGCCTCGAATTATCAGACGAAAAACGAGAAGCTGCTCTGGTCCAATTGGCCGCCCAAAAGCAACGAATCGAAAGATATTATAATCGAAGAACCAAGCTCCGCCATTTCAAGCCCGAGGACTTGGTGCTGAGGAAAGTTACCCTCAATACCCGAAATACGAATGAAAGAAAACTAGGACCAAACTAGGAAGGACCATATCAGGTTCTCGAGAATGTCAGAAAGGGTTCATACAAGCTCGGCATTATAAACGGCAAACAATTATCAAGCAATTGGAATGTATCACATCTAAAATGATACTACTACTAAGGTACGACCCTCCCATATTCATTTACATTTCAAAACTGACCCCTGCAGAAGTCCGATCATGAACTAAGGTGGATCCTTCAATATGAAGCCCTAAGATCCGAAAGCATGCATTGCACTCTTTTTCTCTTAGACCGGCTTTATCCCAAATGGGTTTTTCGGCAAGGTTTTTAATGAGGCAACCAATGATCATGATGTGCTTACAACAGTATTCGAGGTCTTTTTACAATTGACCTCGAATACTGGGGGGCATTAGCCCTCAAATATATCAAGTTCTGATGCAAGAAAGTTATTTCGCAACAACGGGTTTCCAATAGGAAAAGCTGTAAGAGCCAAATGGTCAAAACGAACCATGATCATGTAGTTGGCCCAAAGCCAGACGCGAAACATAAACACATGTATAGTGACTTGCAAAGAAAGTTTGCCAACATCTTATGTCCAAGAAAAATTCCTCTATTTGGAGATTATGCAAACAGAATTAAGATAAACTCGACCACTAAAGCCTATAGGCTACTTTCATTTCGAGTTCGAGCAAACAACTCACTCGACCATTATGCCTACATGCTACATTACTTCGAGTTCGAATCATTCATTCGACTACTAAGCCTACGGGCTACTTTTGTTTCGAGTTCGAGTTCGAGCAAGCACTCACTTGACCATTACGCCTACATGCTACATTACTTTGAGTTCGAATCATTCACTCGACTACTAAGCCTACGGGCTACTTTTGTTTCGAGTTCGAGTTCGAGCAAGCACTCACTTGACCATTACGCCTACATGCTACATTACTTTGAGTTCGAATCATTCACTCGACTACTAAGCCTACGGGCTACTTTTTATTTCGAGTTCAAGCAAGAACTCACTTGACCATTACTCCTACGGGCTACACTACTTCGAGTTCGAATCATTCACTTGACTACTAAGCATACGGGCTACTTTTGTTTTGAGTTCGAGTAAACACTCACTCGACCATTACGCCTACGAGCTACATTACTTCGAGTTCGAATCATTCACTACTAAGCCTATGGGCTACTTTCATTTTGAGTTCAAGCAAGCACTCACTCGACCATTACGCCTACGGGCTATATTTCTTAGAGCTCGAATCATTGACTTAACTAATAAGACTAAGGGCTACATCACTTCAAGTTTGAGTAAGCACTCGCTCGATTATAGAGGCTACAAAAGTCCAAATTTGATTAAGTTGTCTAAAACATTCATAAGGCGTGAATAAAGTCTTCACAAAACAGAAGCAAGTCGGCAAAATTATCTACATGGTTGATTACAACGTAAAAACTAAGGACTAAACTTCTTGGTCATCCTCAGGAGCGGTCTCTTCTTTATCGGGCTCTCCCCCCCATTCTCGGATCTGCTCTTACTCCCATCATCATCATCATCGTCATCGGAAACCAGAGCTTCAACATCGGCTTCGAGCTCTTTGGCCCTTTTTATCTCTTCAGCGAGATCGAAACCACGAGCATAGATCTCCTCGAGGGTTTCCCTTCGGGATCGGAACTTAGCAAGCTTGGTGACCCAATGTGATCGAGTATCGGCGGACTCGGCCGCCTCTCTTGCTTGGACCTGGGCAGCTTCAGCATCGGCCCGATAGACGGCCACGAGTGCATCCACATCGGCCTTTGCCTTTTCGTCATCAGATTCGGCCTTGGCAAGTACATAGGCCAACCGAGCCTCAAGCTCCTCTATTCTTCTTGCTTGAACCGGGCCTTTTTTCCTTCATTATCTGAAGTTGGGTTTTGGCCGATGATAACTGGGCTCGAGTAGTTTCTTTCTCTGCAGCAAAGCGGTCCATACCTTCTTTCCACTGCAAAGACTCCGCTTTTATCACGTCGACCTCCTCACGAAGCTTCCCGATCATCTCAATTTTTTACTGCAGCTGTGAGACCAAAACGTTAGCCATCGTTCCGGTATCAAGCCCATAGGCTTTCAAAAGTATCATTACTTGCTCAGACAAATCGGTCTGATCTCGATAAGCCTTAGCCAACTCCGCTCGGAGGTCTTTTATTTCCTCTTCTCTCTGCCCTAAGAGAAGTCTAAGGGAGTTCCTCTCATCAGTAGCCCCTTGTAGGTTGGCCTCGTATCAATGCAACTCATTTTGGGACCGCGAACATGCTTCTCGATGAACTGTCGCTGCCTACAAAGAAACAAGAAACGAAGTTAATGAAAAGTAAACATAAAGGTAGTACCGATAAAATACTTTTAAAGCTTACCTGATTCAAAGCCTGCCGCAGCCCCATGAAAAAGATCTGATTCATCACCAGTACCGGTAACGTCCTCGATACCGGTAAACAGGTCACAAAAGGGATCCTCTCCATTGTGAGGCCTGTCTTGATCGAGGACCCCCAAAGCTTGGGCTTCCCAAATCACCCCTGCGGAAAAAGCGGAAAAGGTAGGCTAATCCTCGATTGTTGCTGCCACAAATGAATCGCCTGGGGCATTCTCTTCGGTTCAAAGGGATTCGAGGGCCCCTGCCCGTTGGCTCCGATGATATGCGTCTTCAATCTCCGATAATTCGGGGACTCTACCCGAATCTTTCTCCGGTATATCCTCAGTTCAAGGCGGAGCCTCAGGAAGCATCATCGATCCAGCTGCCGATGGGGCATCTTTGGTTCTCTTCGTTCAGGCCGCCAGCGCGGACCCATCATTTTTTTCTTCTTTATCTTCATCCCTTAGACGCAGAACTCATTCCACGGTCAAATGAATGGCATTCGTGTTCGGCTTACGAGCCGTCCTCTTCTTCGGTTTGGGTCTTCGGGAACAGAGGCTCTTTTCCTTTTATTTCCCTACACCGGCTTTGGGACAGAGGCCAAAATTTCTTCCTCGTTGGACAAGGGCCTCAAAACCGCGTATTTACCCAAACCTTCATATGGAAAATCTTAATAAAATATTTTGAAAACCCCCTCGTTCGAATTATCAAACAGTACGAGAAAGGGGCTTACCATGATATCTTCGTCAGGAGTAGGATCTATTATTTCTTTTTCATCCCAATTGCAATCCTTCTTTAGCTGTTTGAGGTGCTTCTCGGTTATCGAACACATGTACCTCAATATTGGCTCACACCAGCCAAGGACCGATGAGCCTTTATCGACCTTAAAATCAGAAGTAAGAACACACGTCCCGGGAACGCACTCCTCAGGCCGTGGTTCTACCGGTGTCGCATCGGTGGCACACTGTGAAGATGAAGCCTTCTCTTTCTGAGGAATGGTTTGTGATGTTTTTGCCATTTTCGAATTCAAAGGTGAGGAATAGAAGAAAGTGACAAAAATTTGGTAGAATTGAAGAGGGGCTTTGGAAAATCACAGACTTGCGGGTAAGTCAGAAAATACGAAAAGGGACTTGGAAAATATTGGAAGATTGAAGATGTAAAAGTGGTAAAAGGTAAGAGGAAGGGCTATTTATAGGCTTAAGCGATGATGGTTCAGTATCAGCGGTGGTCGATCACCGTCTGACATGAATTAAATGCCTTGAAAGACTAAACCGACAGGACAACTATCACATGTGTCATGATCGAGCCCGATGGGGACGTCAGGAATCCTATCGAGCCGTTAAAAAATCATATTGTTTCTCACCACATTCTTCCTGAAAAATGAGGGGACTATTTGTATACAGTCGAAATAGATTTCGGCCTTCGTACGTCCTATAGAGTTCGAATGATAATCGATCGAAGTAAGATTCCGAAGATGGAACAAACAAGCCTCAAACTCGAGGGGCCGATCCACGTCGAGCTCGAATCCAAATTGAACTATGATGCAGAGTAAATCTATCATGCTTATGATCCAGAGACCAACCAACATTGACCCCGAATCAATTCGAGAGCTCGAGTTAGAATCAATCTTGAGCCAAGATCGAGAGCTCGAGTCAGAATCGAGCTCAAACCAAAATCGAGGGCTCTAGGCAAGATCGAGCTCGCAGACAAAAGCCGTTGCAATCCCACTAGAGAGAATCTTGGCAGAAATGATGGAAAAGCTGATTTATCATGGGTCTCCCACTAAGTATTTTTTTTATTATGCTTAGAGAAAAATCCCTCTACTATAAAGGGCATGGTTATCATTTCTGTAAAGGCAAGTTTTTTCAGGCTTATATTGTAACAAAAATACATTATTCTCCCATAGTAAAGAATCATTTTTTCAGGTTTCTTAAATTGATTCTACTTATTGAGTCCTAAGATTCATTTTCTTTACAACCTTATCTATTTCGCATTCTTTGCAATCCATATTTATATTTCTATTTATCCTTACAATTTGTATTAAGTTGCGCCACATATCCTTGGAACTACGTATAAATTCAACTCTATCCATTTTTCGGGTAAACAAATAATATATGATGTCTTCACGCATGAATATAACTTTTTTGTTTTCTTTTTATTGGAACAATTATATTTATTTAATATATACGACGTTAACTTAAATGGTTAAATTCCATGCCGAGTTAAGTTTCATTGCATAAAAGTGATAGTATGTAGGAAATAAACGATTCATATGTTAATTACTAAGAAGTACTACTAAACCTCTATACATTTTGGATAAAGGGTATTATGTGCAACGATTAAAACTTGAATGGTACTTTTGCAATTTACAAAGTTGAATAATCCACACACTCTGGAAACACATATGGTAGACCGAGAACCTGATTTGCTTGATGTTATGGTAAACAATTGTGAAGGAATGCCCTTTTACTAAAAGATAAAGTAGCTTTTATCATTCTTTGCATTCAAAGGCATCTTTATTGAGATGGGTCTATTGTATAACGTATACTTTGTGAGCAAAATTGCATTATCTTATTACGAGTCCTAGTTCAATTTTGGACCAAAACCCTAGAGAGAGGAAATTGAGTCTTTCCTCCCACCTAATCTCTTCTTCTTTTTCTAACCTTTCTTTTCTTCATTTATAATAGAGATATAGCCCCTCCGCGAACAACCCTCAGAAACCATCTCAGGTAGAAAAGTACCCACGCATCCTCACGCGCCACCGGAAGGACTTTTCCGGCGGTCCACACGCCGGCGCGTGACACTGTTTTCGGCCAGAATTTGGAAATATTTCTTCAGAACAATCTCTTCTCCTTGCAAATCCGAGCCTACCCATCCAATTAAAATCAAATTCCGACCATTTTTATATTTTTCGGTGTGAACAGTATTTTTCCGGCATTTGAGTATTGCAGAATCCGGCATCGTTTTGGGAATATTTCTTCAAAACAGCCTCTTCTCCTCACAAATCCGAGCCTACCCATCCAATTAAAATCAAATTCCAACCACTTTTATATTTTCCGGTGTGAACAGTGTTTTTCGTCATTTGAGTACTGCAGAACCCGGCATTGTTCAGTATCGAAAAATACATCTTTCCTTCCTATACCCTGTTTTCACCCAATGTGATTACTGAGATACTATCCTCTCCTTTAAACTCTCTTAAACAAAAGTTATTTCTTATGGGAGAAAACAGAATTTATTTTAACGTTGGTTTCAAATCTTTTGATATCACCAGATGGACCTCCAACAGTGATACATAATTCGATTGGGTGGAGAGAAGTCGCAATATGATGAGACGCTCCACATTAAGCAAAAAAGACTATGGAATGGGTCTGTAATGTGCTCAAAGAAGCTTTTAATGACCAGAAGAATGTGGTACGGAGATGGAAGAATAAGGACAAACTAACTGAATATTTTTGTACTAGAAAGTACAATGACCATGGGAGATACATGAGTATATTGTCTTTGAAAAGAGACCATCATGAGGTCATTATAATTCCTGAACTTGCTTTGAATACAGGATGGAGAGACGTTGCATTTAAGATAGAAAGGTTTATTAAATACTCTTCCCAACTCAATTTCACAGGGCCACCCAAACTTTCTGAAGCAAATTACCCTCATGCCAAAGCAGTACAAGAGAGTAAATGGCAATCAAACATCCTTCATGAAGCAGTTGTCACCACTAATAAAGGAGGCATCATGATCTTGGAGCCAAATGGGATGAAGGATAATGGACTTCTGACAAGATGTATTATTGGGTACTTTGGGAAGGAAACAACTGAGAGACCTACACTATCAGACATTCGAAGATGGGCATGTATAACATGGAAAACAACATTTGGAGTAAACATGTATGAGATGGCTGAGAATCTTTTTCTGTTTGAGTTCCCCAACAGAAACATGGATGAGCAGATTCTCCAAGGAGAATGGAGGTGGAAGAAATTCAAGCTTTATCTCGAATGGTGGAACCCCATCACCGGTTGTCTTTCCAACTTTATATCTGTCAAAAGTACCTGGATCAGAGCCATGGGAGTCCCCCTACATCTGTGGTTACAGAACATTTTCAAGGAAATAGCAGACCTTTGTGGTGGGTGAAAAGCTACGGAAGAAGAGACAGAACTCAAAAATCATCTCAAGTGGGCAAGAATTCAAGTAGCAGGAGATGGCCGGAATATACCAAACGAGGTAGTCATTGAGAGAGGGGGGTCAAATTTTTCATACCAATATAGGCTGAAAGAAAAACTCGCTTTGAACTAGGGCCAGAAATTTTCAGGGAGATAACCGGAGATGACACATGATCGAAGCTACTAAAGAACCGTCAGACAAAGATAACCTATGAGGTAGAAGGGGTACATGATAGCCTTTTAGCTGTAGATGGGATGGGTAAGTACCACGTGGGGTGTACTGAGTACATTGACAAAAATAAGGGAAAGGCATGTGCAATGCAGGAGGATGGTTTGGGAGAAAGAACATTACTTTTGGGCCAATCCAGTGTGCCCAGCAATGGGCCAGCTATTAAAAATACAATTGGGCCTGACTGTGCAGCCCAAGTAATCTTTAATGAATCATATCTGGAGCCCACAGAGATCACAAGGTTCGACTCATTTCTAAAAGAGACGAAAGTTGTTTTGTATTCACAACAAGAAGTCAACCAAGAGAGTCAACGAAGGTTCGTTGATATAGTTGCAAACTTGGGGAGTTCACCACATGTGGAGATGATAATGCTAGAGGATCCAAGAGAATAAGAACAGAAAGGGTTAAAAGCGATAAAGGTAGACGATGCTCTGCCACTAATCGTAACTGGGGAACATCATCTTATTTATGAAATTGAGTGTGAGAACCAACTACATCTCAATTGTAGTGGGGAAAATTGGGAAGTAGAGTATGCTGAACCCTTTCTGGTTCAGCATCACTAGTCTTTTCTGGAGAAAGAGATGGATGCGACCTTATGGGTTCATCAATATTTACTTAAACTGAGCAAAATGTTTGGGGTAGATTTTCAGGGACATGAAGAAGAAGCTTTGGAATTACTTATGCATATAGATAGCTGTAGACAAGCTAGAAGGATAGAGCCAACACTGGACATCAAGAAAACCAGATTCAAAGGGGCACACGAGCTGAAAGGTTTGGTTTCCTTTGATGTTAAATTCCAGAGCAACGGGAAAATATTTAGGGGGAAAATCCTGACACTAGTTGATCAATGAAGTTCAAACTAGTTTCATGGAATGTAAGGGGACTTAATGATTTGGCTAAAACAAGGATAGTAAAAAGTTTAGTTCAACTCTGGAACGCAGATATTATCTGTTTTCAGGAGACTAAACTTGAGGGGAAAATACAAGAGCTTGTTAAGCAGATTTGGGGAGGGCGATGAGTGAGGAGTGCTTGTCTGAAGTCTAGTGGTTCTAGAGGGGGCATTATGATGTTATGGGATTATAGAATCTGGAAAGCGGACGTTCAAATTGGAGCCTATATACTCACATGCAAATTTGAGGCACTCTTGCAGAACTTTAAATGTCACATAACAGCGTTGTATGCCCCAAACTGTAATATTGAGAGGAGGAAGGTTTGGTGGGAGATAGGAGCTGTGAGGGGTTTGGTGGAGGGCCCATGGGCTGTTTGTGGTGATTTTAACGTTACCAGATTTCCTTCTGAGAAAAGGAACTGCCTTAGGAGATCCAGAGCTATGGTAAAATTTTCAGATTTTTTAGATGATATGAATCTGATCGATCTTCCACTAGAAGGAGGTGTGTACACCTGGTTCAAAGGGGATACTCAAATAATCTCCTCAAGAATTGATAGAATCTTGATCTTTGAAGAATGGAATGAGACTTTCAGGAACATCAAGCAATCCCTGCTCCAATGACTAATCTTTGACCATGTTCCTGTGTCTTTACAATGTGGTTCTTGGGAGCACACCAAGTCATACTTCAAGTTTGATAACTGGTGGTTGAACACAAAAGGCTTCATAGATAGAATCAAAGAATGGTGGACATCTTTTGAATTTTCAGGGAGGCCAGATTTCATCTTAGCTTGTAAAATGAAAGCACTCAGAGGCAAGCTGAAGGAATGGAGTAGAAGTAGCCAAGGGAATTTGGGATTGTAAAAAACCAACATGCTAAATCAATTAGCAATGTTGGACTCTACTCTGGAATATAGAGCCCTAAGAGAAGAGGAATCAATGAAGAAGGCTTCTCTTCTCATGGAATATGAGAAACACCTAAAAATGAAGAAATAGCATAGAGGCAGAGACCCAGAGCTCTTTGGCTTAAGGAGGGGGACAGGAATACAAGTTTCTTCCATAAAACTGCTAATGCACATAAGAGAAGCAATAACATTGATCAATTAGTTATCCAGGAAGAAGAATTGTAGAGCCACAAAGAATCAAGGCTGAGATCATTGACTTTTACAAAGAATTATATACAGTGAATGAAGAGTGGAGACATGCGTGCAACTATGATATATGTCCTAAAATATCGGAAGAAGAAAATGAGTTCTTACAAAGAAGCTTTGATGAACAAGAGATGTTGGGGTGTTTGAAGATGTGTGCAGTGGACAAGGCTCCTGGACCTGATGGTTACACGATGGGTTTTTTTATCACGTGCTGGGATGTATTGAAGCAGGACATTATGAAGGTTTTCCACAATTTTCACTCACATGAAATCTTTGAAAAAAGTTTAATGCATCATATATAGCCTTGATCCCCAAGAAGGTAGGTGCAAAGGAACTGAGTGATTTCAGGCCTATAAGTATGATAAGCAGTGTATATAGGCTAATTTCAAAGGTTTTGACAGAGAGGCTTAAAGGAGTGATGGAGAAGTTAGTGGATTCACAACAGATGGCTTTCATCAAAGGAAGGAAAATAATGGATGTTGTTTTGATTGCCAATGAAGCTGTGGATTCAAGAACTAAACAGAAGAAGTCAGGGATTCTTTGTAAACTAGACATCAAAAAAGTATATGATCATATAAACTGGAATTTCTTGTTAAATATGCTATGCCAAATGGATTTTGGGATAAAATGGATCAACTGGGTAAAATATTATATCTCCATTGTTAGATTTTCAATCATCATAAATGGATCCCCTGAGGGTTTTTTTTCTGCCCATAGAGGTTTAAGGCAGAGTGATCTTTTATCTCCCTTTCTCTTCATAATAGTCATGGAAGGTCTGAATAACATGGTTAAAAAAGCAAAAGGCAATGGGTGGATCAAAGGTTTTGAGGTAACTAGAAGTGGAAACAATAGTCTGGAAATCACACATCTTCAATATGCTGATGACACATTAATTTTCTGCGACACAGAAAAGGTGCAGATGAGGTTTCTCAGAGTTATTCTAGTAGTGTTTGAAGGAATTTCAGGACTTCATGTTAATTATAAAAAGAGTCATCTTTGCCCAATAAATGAAGTGCCTGATATGGAATAATTGGCACTAATCTTGGGAGGTGAAGTAGAAACTCTACCTACTGTTTATCTTGGCATGTCTTTGGGTGCCAAATCTAAATCCAAAGAGATATGGAACAATGTTATTGAAAAATGTGAGAAGAAGCTATCCAGATAAAAATTCCAGTACCTATCAATGGGAGGAAGATTCACCCTCATCAACTCAGTGGTCATACAAGCTGTCCAGATGGAAATTCCAGTTCCTACAGGAGTCATACAGAGATTGGACAAACTAAGAAAAACCTTTTTGTGGCAAGGGAACAGAGAAAAAGGGGTTTTCACTTAGTCAAGTGGAAATCTCTTATAGTTGGCAGAGCTCATGGTGGACGAGGCATCAGGAATTTGAAGGATCACAGCAAGGCTCTCAAGATGAAATAGCTATAGAGGTATTCTCAAGAACCCCAAACCTTATGGGGTAATGTGATCAAAGCCAAATATGGTGAGGAAGACAAGTGGATAACAAAGGAAGTAAATACAACATATGTAGTTAGTTTATGAAGATCCGCCAGGTCACTCTAACCTATCCTAAAGAACCACTCATCCATCAAAGTGCAAGATGGCAATAAAACCTCCTTCTGGAAAGATAACTGTTTGGGAGATGGATGCTTAAAGGACCTCTACCCTGATATATATGTTCTGGCACAATATCAACATAACACAGTAGCTGAAATGTGGTCCCCACAAGGATGGACACTTATTTTTAGAAGAAGTTTGAATGATTGGGAGGTGGCTAGAATGACTGACTTCTACAAACATCTGGAAAGATTCATAGGTTTACAGAGTGGGGTGGACATAATAAGGTGACAGGGAAATAACAACGGCATCTATAAGGTGAATACAACATACAAGATCCTGAATCAAGCTAACCAGCAGATTAATAACTGGCTTTGGAAGCATATATGGAAAATCAAGATTCCCTATAAGGTGGCATGTTTTTCTTGGTTACTAGCAAAGTAGGTTGTTCTGACACAAGACAATCTTATAAAGATAGAGATTCAATTGTGCTCAAGATGTCACTTATGTGGAGAAAATATTGAGACAGTTAGCCATCTATTTTTACACTGCAAGATAACTGACCAGTTATGCAAGATCTTTATTAATCTCAGGGGCATAGCTTGGACAATGCCTAGTAAGATTACTAAAATACTTTTCAGTTGGGATGAAGCTGGAACTGGAGCAAGAGACAAAGATAGATGGAGAACTATCCCATCATGTATTTGGTGGAAAATCTGGAAAGAAAGGAATTCCAGATGTTTTGAGGATAGAGGAAATTTTGTGCATAAGATCAAGCTTAATTATGTTTTACTTTTTTGCTTTTGGTATAAACAGATCTACGCAGAAGATACTGTTTCAATCCTAGATGTCCTAGAATCTTGTTAGGCCTGAGGTCCAAGTATTTTTTTCTTTTGGCTACTCACTTATTAATATGATTTCAGTACAACCTATGTACTGATTTTATTATAATATACAATATGTTACCATCTCAAAAAAAAAAAATAATCCACACACTCTAGGCTCTGGCACGTGTACGTTTAGAATTGCGTGGCAGTATACCCCTATTTTAATTCTTTTTTTTCTTGAACAGTATTTTAAGATTATAAAATAGGAGTCAGAACTAGGGGTGGCAAGCGAGCGGTTCAGATCAGATATGGGACGGGTCGAAAACGGATAATACAAAAAATGAATAAATTATCCGAACCGACCCATATTTGATACAGATAAAAAATGGGTTAATCGACGGATAATATGGATAACCATATTATTCATGACTTTTTATATATAATCACTTCTTGGAGAATTCCTAATCTTCAAAACTTGAGGAACCCCCAATTTGAAGTTTTACAAATGTATGTTAGTTATCCATTGATTATCCATTTTCTAAGTGATAATATGGTTCTTATCTATATTTAATCCCTTTTAAAAAATTCATCATCCAACCCATATTTTAATAGATAATATGGGTGGATACCCAGTGGCAGAGCCACATTGAACTAAGGGGTGTCAAGCGAAACCTCCCCCCCCCCCCCAAATCGCCGGAAAATTACGCTGTTTTGCTAGATAATATTTTTTTATTTTATGTATATTTACTATACACTGACTTCCCTTGACTTTTCGATATATTTAATTATTTATGTTTTAACACCCCTTGATAAAAATTCTGGATCCGCCACCGTGAATACTTATTGTTTTTATCCATTTTGCAACCACGAACAAAGAAAACGAGAGGAGCTAGAAATAGTATCAAGAGCTAGGCAGAAACTACTCCAATAATGTATGGTCAACGTACGTGGTTGACATTCGATAATTGCAGACTTTATCTGATGCAGAGATGCCGCATTCACGTCGCAGAAGATATAAAATATTAAGTATTTCATTCTACACTTTTTAAGAAACTGAAACTAGAAATAAAATTAAAAAGAAAAGTTTGCAAATGAAGCACGTATCTCTTTTTTGGGCCAATGACTTTGAGCAATTATGGACGCATAGTACTATCACACATTTTCAACCTTCTCCAACTTGGATTGAGCCCAGCACTCTGAGTTCTAATTAGAGGCCCTAGTGATGGCCTTTTTTTTATTAACTTACGGGTAGAGAAGGAAGGGAAGCCTCTCACAATAAGAGAGATTTTCTATCTTAGCTTGCCTAGGCTATTCGATTATGGACATAGTAAATTAGTTAGCTTGCATAGGTTATTCGTAGAACTTGCATTTATATTAAGAAATCTAGTAAATATATGTAAATATCTAACTGTGAACCCAGTTATTATTGTATACTAATTTAAAATTACAGTATGAACTCATAAACTTCAAATCATGAATCCGCCTCTTATAATGCCTAAGGTAAACCCATTAAACTAGTAAGGGCGCCCCATACCTACTCCCGCATTAAAGAAGAAGTCATTTATCTAATACCATTTCTTATCTTGATCTAAAATCTATCGAATACCTTATTCGAAGTTGCACACATCTGCTATGTCCTTCAATTGATTTATTAAAGTTCAATCATCTTGAAGATTAATCGATATCGATAATACCTCACATGATTGAGGGCCATGTAGCGGCATCACTCATGTCTAAGTCATTGGCCTAAAGCTAATGTTATGTAACAGACATCACTTTAAGCTAATGTAAAAGACCCATCTACTTTAGAAGGGTTTTTTTTAAATTACAAAAAAAAAAATACATTGACAGCATAGTGCACCTAGAATTTACAAATCGGATTACACTGAGTCATATAGAATATTAACATTGTGAGCGAATATAAATTAAATTCAACAAGAATGACCATCGATCATGTAAAGCCCCGTAAATTCTTTTTAATTAATTCCTACTAATTTTGAGCTTGAGAATACAATGTAACTAAATCCGAGCTATATGGTTATACGAATTGAACGAAGTCATGGGAGCGCTTATAATTAACTTTGGTATAGTTTGGAATTAATTATAGTTCCATAGGATAAGTATTTAAATTGATTGAGAATATTTACGTAGTAATAATTGAAATTGATTAGTAAGAAAGAAAAAGGGAGAGGGGAGTGGGAGGTGAATTGTGGTCAATTAAAACTTAGTTGACTAAACTTGAGTTTAGTTGACTAGATTCTGCCCGGTGAACAGATAAAGAGAAGTAAACCAAGCAAACTGAAAGATAACGAGACACAACAATTTTTATGCTGGTTCAGTACCGATGAGGTACTTACATCCAGTTTTCCTTGGGTCACAAGGGACTTCTTAGATCTTTGATAATAAGTTACAATGATAATGGTTTTGGTTTGCTCACCATCAAAAACATTCAATGATAATAGCTTTTGTAAAGTTGACACAACTCTCTTTTTGTGTTCTATCTCTTCCTATCTTTTATGACACTTGTAGACTCAAGAATACAATGTTTGTACTAAGAACTAGAAAGGTGTAGAATCAGTTTTTGTAGTTGCGCAGCGATCCTAGAATACGCGCCAGTCTTCTTATAGATCAGATTTGAGAGTAGTTGTCCATTGTTTTGATCGGTGCACACAATGTTTTTTTTTTCTTGATTCATGACCCATGTCTTTGATTTCTTCAATAAGGATGGACTAGATTTAATAATCTAGGGAGTGTTCCTAAGTCAAGATCTGGGGAGTTGCTTCCATTCTCCATGCTTTGTCGAAGAAGAGAGAGAGCAGTTGATAGGCTAGATTAGTTTTATCCAGGGAGTGCTTTCCATGCTCCATGCTTTATTTGGTAGAGGAGCATCACTTCAAGTTGTCTCCCATTATATTTTATTCTCTTTCTATTTTAAATCTTCCTTCATACAAAATCTGTTGTTTTGTATTTGCAGGTAAGTAACATATAAGGCAATGGTCCAAGATACATAATCATGGAGTGGATCTTTATTCCTTTTTGGCAATGCTTGCTTCACCTGAATATATAAATTAAAACATAAGTCAAGACTTCTTTATAGATATTGGATTATTATTAAAATTCTACACTTAACAATCTCCCCCTTTTTGATGATGACAATAAGGTAAAAAGAGTTTGACTAATTTATGGATACTTCCCTGTTCTTTTCAAGCTTGCTCCCCCTGTCTTTAACCTGATTTTGATTTGATTTGAATCTGTATCTGTACTGGTTTTTAAGTGTGCTTGCCCTGTCTTTAAGCTGGTTGTTGATGAATCTGCAACTCTTTTGTAACACACTTGTTTGTAGTTGTAGTTCACCTGTATACCTGCAGCTCTTTCTTTCTCCCTCTTTGACATCAATCAAAAAGAGAGAGAAAAAAACTACTTGGAGTAATAGTACTAGATAAGATAATAGTACTAGTTAAGCAGGCATAAAATTTGTATAACTAAGCGGTTTTAGTGATCATAGTCGACTAATGCTCATACTAGACACATCCAAAAGAAAATAAAAAGCAAAAACATTGTCTTAGTCATTCCTAAATATTCAATGTCTCCCAAGGAAGTATTTCAGGGTGTTGATCACTTTAGTGCAGAAACTTTCATAAGAGGCGTCAATGTCTTTGGTGACTTTGGTTAGCTTCTCAGAAACATCCTGCATGACCGTGATCCCTTGCCTCCTTGTGGCTTGAAGAGTGATTCTAAGTTTGGCCACATCTGTCGCAGTTTCCTTGGTTACTTCTCTGATCTTGTCTACTTGTTCTTGCATAGAGGTTAGAAGGTCTTTGATATCTGCAAAGTTATGCCGCATCAGCATCAGTTGATCTGAAGAAGAGGATTTGATGGCTTCAAATTTTATTCCTCCACTGCTCTGAGTACGAATGACTTCTGATGCTTTGTCCTTTTTAAGCCAGGTTCCCTCAATTAAAGTATGCCCCATCATGGCAAAGGCAGTTTTATCATAGGTGCTGGAGATAATCTTTGGAACATAGATAGATAGGTCCACTTTCATGACTTTTAGGATGTGAGAAACTAGTAGACCATAAGGCAGGTTGCTCGCAGACGAGGAAACGTCCCTGATACTTTCAAGTATGTATTGGCATATCCAGACGAACCAGTTTATAGTTTTACCATTTACCAAATAATATAGGATGAATGCATCTCTGAGAGACAAAGTACTGAGTGAACCAGTACGGGGTAGCAAAGTGATTGAGATAATGTGGGCTAGAACACGATGTTCAAACTTCAAGTTCTTAAGACCTATATCAGGGAGGTTGTCAGACAGAACACTTTTGGCCTCATCAAACGATACTTCAAAATTATCTGTCCAGGAACATTGCACAAAGAAGTTGTATCCAACAAACTTTGTGGCAAAGATTTTTTTTAAATTGATAAGAATCAAGGATAATGCGAGTTCCTAAGACCATGGTTTCTAGATCTTCTTTATCATTCACAAAAAGATTTTCATAAAACATGCGCACATGTCCTTTATAGACAATATCACAAACAATAGCAAATAGGGAGACAAGTTTCTGAGTTTCAAAAATAGACAGAACATTACAACGAGAGTTTTGCATAGATTTTAAGCTCACAGTGTGACCAAATGCAATTGACTTTCCTTTGAAGGCGATAAATCTAGTCTTTTCTTCAGGACCATAGAAAATCATCTTGTCTTCAGGACCATAGAAAATCATCTTGTCTTCAGGACCAAACAAAATATTTTCAGTGTTTACCTTTTTCTGAGACGATTGTTTGGGGATAGATTCGATTGGTCATTTTCCTGCCCTCTTTTGAGCTATGAGGATTTATTTTTGGGAGCCACTTGATTCTTCCTCAGTGAATGGGTTTTCTGTGCTTTTGGAGGATTCGATATTAACAAGATCATATTTGGTTTTCTTGAATCGATGGCTTTTTCTTTGCAAGGAAGATGAGGGAGAAGGCTTTGCTTTGGCCATGAGTAAGAGAAAGACAGAGAGAGAGAGAGAGAGAGAGAGTTTTGGTTCCTTGAGAAAGTGGGAGATACACTCGAGGACCAAACACAATATTTTTAGTTTTTACCTTTTTCTGAGATGATTGTTTGGGGATAGATTCGATTGGTCATTTTCCTGCCCTCTTTTGAGATATGAGGATTTCTTTTTGGGAGCCACTTGATTCTTCCTCAGTGAGTGGGTTTTCTGTGCTTTCGGAGGATTCGATATTAACAAGATCATTTTTGGTTTTCTTGAATCGGTGGCTTTTTCTTTGCAAGGAAGAGGAGGGAGAGGGCTTTGCTTTGGCCATGAGTAAGAGAAAGACAGAGAGAGAGAGAGTTTTGGTTCCTTGAGAAAGTGGGAGATACACTCGAGAGAGGAGGATTTAACAAAGAGAAGGACGCCTCGATTTCTGGAGAGACGTATGAAAGACAACTGAAAAAGTTTTCTGCAAAACTGTACTATCAGTTCAAATAGGAGTAAAGACTAATTAAGTGCTAAGACATTAACCATGTTTATTAGGGAATTGTGCAAATGCCAATTTTGTTCAGAAGAAAATGAAATCTTTCTTCAAGCAAAGGTTTTGTAAAAATATCCGCCAACTGATTTTCAGTATTAACAAATTCTAACACAATATCTCCTTTAGCAACATGATCACGTATAAAATGATGCTTGATCTCAATATGCTTATCCCTAGAATGATGCACAGAGTTTTTTGACAAACAGATTGCACTAGTATTGTCACACATGATCAGAACAGAGTTAAGATGTAAATCATAATCTAACAGTTGATGCATGATCCATAGTACTTGTGTGCAACAATTGCCTATTGCCAAATGTTCACCTTCTGTGGTGGATAAGGCCACACAACTTTATTTCTTGTTGTGCCATGATACAAGGGATTTTCCAAGTAATTGACACGTTCCACTTGTGCTTTTTCTATCAAGTTTATCTCCTGCAAAGTCTGCATCTGAAAAACCTTTGAGATTGAAATTTTCCAGACTTTCATACCATAATCCATAGTCGACTGTTCCTATTAAATATCTGATAATACGTTTAACAGCAATCAAATGAGTCTCTTTAGGAGCTGACTGATATCTAGCACATTTGCAAACACTAAACATGATATCTGGTCGACTAGCAGTAAGATAGAGTAATGAGCCAATCATACCTCGATACATTATTTCATCAACACTCTTACTATTTCTATCTTCATCCAAAGTAGTCGACGGACTCATAGGTGTTCCTATGGCTTTTGCATTAGACATACCATACTTTTTGATGAGTTCTTTCGTATATTTTGTTTGACTAATGAAGATTCCTTTCTGTGTTTGCTTGATTTGAAGTCCAGGAAGAAGGTTAATTCTCCCATTATACTTATTTCAAATTCTCCTTTCATGATATTTGAGAAATTCTTGCACAAAACAATGTTTGTACTACCAAAAATAATATCATCTACATAAATCTGTACAATTAGGTTGCCTAGAGATGATCGTTTGATGAAAAGAGTAGTATCAATATTACCTCTGTCGAATCCGTGTTTAATTAGGAAAAAACTTAGCCTTTCATACTAGGCTCTAGGAGCTTGCTTTAGGCCATATAAAGCTTTGGATAATTTGTAGACATGATTGGGAAAGGATTCATTTACAAATCATAGAGGTTGCTTAACGAAAACCTCCTCAGAAATAAATCCAAATAAGAAGGCATTTTTCACATCCATCTGAAATAGTTTGAAATACTTGTGAGCAGCATAAGCTAATAGAATGCGAATGGATTCTAACCTAAAAATAGGGGTGAAAGTATCCTCATAATCAATCCCTTCTTGTTGTGAGTAACCTTGAGCAACTAGTCTCGCTTTATTTCACAAGACTTGTCCGGATTCGTTCAACTTATTTCTGAATACCCATTTTGTTCCAATAATAGATGCATTTGGTGGCCTAGAAAAGAGTTTTCATACTTTGTTGTTCTCAAATTGATCAAGCTCTTCCTTTATTGCAATTATCCAACTTTTGTCACCAAGTGCTTCGTCCACCCTTTTTGGTTCAAGTTGGGATATGAGGGCGATATTTGATGTCTGCTTTAGAGATCTTCTAGTCTTCATCCCTTCCTGTGGTTCCCCAATGATATACTTATGGGGATATCCAGGTTCGCTTTTCCATTCATTTGGGATGACTAATTCTGATTCCTTTTCAGCAGAGTAAGTTGGACCGATCAAAGTGGACTCCTAGTTTTCTGTCAGAGGCATAGTCGACTGATCTTGCCGATCAGTCACTTCTTCAAAGGCAATTCCACTTGTATCGATAGACTTTGGCACTATGGAAATTTCTTCATTTTCGGGAAGATGATCATTCTTCAAATGAGGGTTAGTATCCACAAAAATAACATGTATAGATTCTTCAATGGATAAAGTACGCTTATTAAAAGCTCTATATGCTCTACTGGAAGGAGAGTATCCGAGAAAGATACCTTCATCGCTTTTGGGATCAAACTTACCAAGATTATCTTTTCAATTATTGTGAATAAAACACTTACACCCGAAGGGATGGAAATAACTGATGTTGTGTCTTTTTCCTCTCCATAGTTCATATGGAGTCTTCTTGAGTATTGGTCGAATAAGGCATCTATTTATGATATGACATGTTGTACTTACGGCTTCTGCCCAGAAGTGGTGTGGGAGAGAATTTTCCAAAATCATGGTTCTCCAAGCAGGCTTGCGTACCTAAAAATAAGTAAATTTATTTTGCAGGAACACCGCAAAAAGAATCAAAAAGAAAAATAATATCTTGACAGTGCATGTTCCAGACATATGACTAGTGACAAACAATTATTCAAAATTATCACCATACTAGATAGAGGAACAGTTACATTTGGATACAAATCAAAAGAAAATGTAATTGGCGTTGAAAAAGTTTCTCTCAGCTCAACATGTGATGTAGATGAAGTGTATCTGGTTGAAGAAATTGGGTACAATCTTCTCAGCATTAATCAACTATGCGATGATGACTATGAGGTTCGGTTCAAAAAACATGGTTGGTTTATTGAAGATGAATCATGTAAAGTTATTCTCTCTGAAAATAGGGACAAAAATATTTATACTATTAGTAACTTGGAAAGCTCTAGTAATCAGATTTGTCTATCTTCCATTCTTGATGACCCCTGGGCATGGCATAGAAAACTTGGTCATACTAGCATGCATACTATTCATAATCTTTATAAAAACGATCTTGTCATCGGTCTTCCAAAACTAAATTTTTCAAAAGATCAAATTTGTGATGCATGTCAACTAGGAAAACAAACCAGATCCTCTTTTAAAGTCAAAAACATTGTCTCCACTTCAAAACCTCTTCAACTATTGCATATGGATCTCTTTGGACCTACTAGAACTGTTAGCATAGGTGGTAAAAAGTATGCCTTTGTTATAGTAGATGATTTTTCTAAATTCACTTAGGTTATTTTTCTGAGCCACAAAGATGAAGCTCTACAAAACTTTGAAGTCTTTTGCAAGAAAATACAGCGTGAAAAAAGTTACTACATTTCCTCCATAAGAAGTGACCATGTAGGAGAATTTAAAAGCAAAGCTTTTGAAAACATCTACAATGATCAAGGGAGCTCTCACAATTTCTATTCCCCAAGATCACCACAACAAAATGGTTAAACTTCTGAGTGTTAGCTTGACTAATGGATTTAGGTCGCCATATCTATCTCCTGTTGTCTTTGATCCTGCAATGATAAAACGTGTGACCAAGTTTTCCATAGTAAAAACACAATGATTGTTTTTGATTTTTTGAGTCTCTTTTTGCTCTGATTTTGTTCCTGCACTGGTTAGTGTTGTAACTAGTTTTACCACAATAAGAGCATCCCTGAGAGTTTCTAGTTCTAATCAAAGATGTATAAGGAACAGTATGATTTGATTTGACAGAGCTATGACTTGTGGATTTTAGTAATCCATTCAGTTGAAGTTTAAGTTCATTAACTTCATCTTGAAGCGTGTCACGCTCAATTCACATACTTCTAACTTCAGGGACCAATCTTTATTTTCTCTTTGGATTTTTCTGAGTTCTCCTAAAACTTTTTCGATATCTGTAAGAGCAATATCCACAAATTCTTGAAGCTCATACCAGTTGGGATACGAAGGAAGACGTACCTCACTGGTTCTTTTGTCTGCCATAAGACAGAGTTCGTCGGAGTTTTCTTCCTCATCTGCTTCATTTTCTGCCATGAGCTCAGGCTCATCTGAGTCTTTCTTGCTATCTTCTTTTGTGACCATGAAACACATATTTGCAATTTCTTCATGGTCATATTCTTCTTCATCGCTCCAGGCTCCACAAGACTTCTTCTTTTGAAAGTTCTTGCTTAGTTTTTTTTCAATTCTGGACAATCAGTTTGAATATGTCTGTATTTTTCACATTCATAGCATCTTCCATTATTTTTATCATTTTCATTGCTCGTCCTTCCTTTTCTGAAGTTTGATCTACCTCTTCTGCTATATCTGTTTTTCCCATCATGCTTGTGACAACTTGGGAGAGCATGGCTATATTTTCATCATGTTCTTCCTCCTCTTCTTCATTTTTTGATTCAGCAATAGTTGCTTTAAAGAAAACCGTTTTCTTCTTTTATTGTTGAATTTGCCTGTCCAAGTGAGTTTTTTCAAAGGCAATTAGATCACCTCTAAGTTCATCATAGGATATTTTGTCAAGGTCCTGACATTCTAGAGCAATAACTTTGGGCTGCCAAATTGTGGGTAGTCTTCTAAGGTTTTTTCTAACATGTTCTCCACTTTTGATTGGTCTACCAAGAGACTTTAGATCTCCAAGGATTTTGCTGCACCTGGAGAACATTTCCTCCACTGATTCTCCATCTTTCATTTGGAATAGTTCATAGTCACGAACTATAAGATTGATCCTTGTTTCTTTTACCTTGTTGGTTCCTTCATATGTTACTTCCAATTTATCCCACATTTTCTTGGCAGTTTCACAGCTCGAAATCTTTTCATACTCTTCTCCACTGATAGCATTGTATATAAGATATTTTGCTTTGGAATTCACAGTTATAAAAGCAGCCTGTTTATCAGTGTAATCATCTAAATCATGTGGGTCAGTTGATACTATGACTTGACCATCCTCATCTTTCTTTGACGGAACTGGAAAATTTCCCTTTTTGATCGCACACCAAACTTTGATGTCATATGACATAGTGTATGTTTCCATCCAAACTTTCCAGTGAGAAAAGTGTTTTCCGTTGAAATATAGAGGTCGTACCTGAGAGGTTCCCTCTTGAAATAGTGCACCGACGACTGTGTTTGATCCCATGATCTTTTTCTCACTAGCTGTTAAGCAAGGTTTGTGAGCCTTGCTCTGATACCAATTGAAAGAACAAGGGGAGGGGGAGGGGGAGTGAATTGTGGTCGATTAAAACTTAGTTGACTAAATTTGAGTTTAGTCCACTAGATTCTGCACAGTGCACAGATAAAGAGAAGTAAACTAAGCAAACTGAAAGATAACGGGGCACAACAATTTTTATACTGGTTCAGTACCGATAAGGTACTTATCCAGTTTCCCTTGGATCACAAGAGACTTCTTAGATCTTTGATAATAGGTTACAATGATGATGGTTTTGGTTTGCTCACCATCAACAACATTCAGTCATAATAGCTTTTGTAAAGTTGACACAACTCTCTTTTTTTGTTCTATGTCTTCCTATCTTTTATGACACCTGTAAACTCAAGAATACAATGTTTGTACTAAGAACTAGAAAGGTTTAGAATCAGTTTTTGTAGTTGCGTAGCGATCCTTGAATATGTGCCAGTCTTCTTATAGATCAGATTTGAGAGCAGTTGTCCATTATTTTGATCGGTGCACACAATGTTTTTTTGTATACTTGATTCATGACCCATGTATTTGATTTCTTCAATAAGGATGGGCTGGATTTAATAATCCAGGGAGTGTTCCTATGTCAAGATCTGGGGAGTTGCTTCCATTCTCCATGCTTTGTCGAAGAAGAGAGAGAGCAGTTGATGGACTGGATTAGTTTTATCTAGGGAGTGTTTTTCATGCTCCATGCTTTATTGGGTAGAGGAGCATCACTTCAAGTTGTCTCCCATTACATTTTGTTCCCTTTCTATTTTAAATCTTCCTTCATACAAAATTTGTTATTTTGTATTTGCAGATGAGTCACATATAAGGAAATGGTCCAAGATACATAATCATGGAGTGGATCTTCATTCCTTTTTGGCAATGCTTGCTTCACCTGAATATATAAATTACAACACTAGTCAAGACTTCTTTATAGATATTGGATCATTATTAAAATTCTACACTTAACAGAATCTGAAAACTAGGAAGCATGTGACTAAGCTAAGCCATTTGAAGCATTTGATAGAATTTGAAACAGACATTAGGGTTGCTATGTTGTCGAGAAATGGGGGACAAAAAAATTAATTAAATGGCAAAGACAAGGAACAAAAGAGAATGAATTTGAAGGAAAACTTATTTGTGATTAGCTAAAGTCAATGGAATGGGCAGTGAAGTCAGGCCAAGGCGTCCAAAAGTTTGTAGCAAATGGACAAGTCGCGCGATGAGGATGTGTCGCACATGTCCCACGAGAATCGCTGAAGAAACCTTTTTATAAGCTATTCGAGAGTAAATATTATTTGGGTCAAGTTCTTTTGGGTTAGAAAGAAGAGAGCTCTACCACTCTATAAATGTCTTGAGGTGAGTATTAAATCCATTTCTTTGGTAGGTTGGGTCTATTTATTACATCTTTTAACTCTCCAATCTCATAAAAATTATAGATTTTTGAAGAATATCTCAAAACTCAAATCTTCAAAGTTCTAGGGTTTGTTAAAGAGGTAATTTCTTTGATTCAATCTTATGTACTATACTCCATGGGCGTAGTAGAGTATATTTATGAAGATAGATTTGTATTTAAATATCTATTCATGAAACCCTAGAAGCTAGTCTTGAAATTGAAGAGTTGGTTAGTAGAGATGATGAATAGTGTTGGGTCTTGCTTGAACGATATTATTTTGAGTTTCTAGTGGAACGACTAGATCCCATAGCAAGTTTAATGAAATAGTTAGAGTTAAAATTCAAGAATTGACCTTCAAATGAGGAAATAGAGATTTTTGCTAAGTGGAACTTAAGTGTTAGACAATTAGTTGTCTTAGTTGGTATTGTTGTGATGCGTTATTGAATTATGTGAGTTTGTATATGTGGATTGTGACTCGTTGGCATTGTTGGACCATTTGTGTTAAGGTTGGAAGCAATTTGAGGTACGTTTAAACTTACTACCCTCGGAGCTTTTCTCCAAACTCATAACGAAACACGATTAAATAGAAATTCTAAATGTGAGTCCTAACTTGTGGAGACGAGCGAGTTGGGATTGTACCATTTCTTGCATCATAAAAGATTTAAGTGCTATGAATATTATTTTCTTAAAATGTTTTATTTTAATTTTAAAAATAAATAAATGAGGAATAACACTTGTAGTATTTTTGAAATGAAAATACATGAGTTGTAAAATATCTTGGATTTAACTATTCTCAAATAGTTGATTTGGCTATGAATATCATCATTGATAAATGTAAAGGTTTTGGGAGTTACTTAAGTTCACCGAGATTGACCTTGGATACTTTTGCTCATTATGTCATGAAATTACACATGTCGGTGTAGGCGTAGAACCTACCTTACGGTTGGGAACTACGACAAAGTACTTCCCATGAGGGGGTACTATTGTGCTACTTTATTAGCACGACTGAGTCGATTCGTGCAGCACAACGATGAGACGACATGAGCAAGTAGGATATATGATACTTCCCGCTAAGTACATTACCTAGTTGACTTTTTTCTGTGTCGATGATGGTATAGTGCTCTCGGTAAATAAAAATCTAACATGATTTTGTAAAGATTAATGCTAAAGGAAGACTTTGAAATATGTTTTACCATATTATTTTATTTTATTTTCTAAATTGTTAATTGATATAAATGCTTCTTTCTTATATCAATTGTTATTGCATATCTTATATCTTCTTAAGCATTGTCCTATTTTCTTTTGAGGAACGGTTCATGATTCGTACTAGGCATGTGGAGCTTAGGCCTTTCATCCACATTTTTATTTCTGTTTTCAGGGATTGGATCTGAGCAGCTTGGACCGCGTGGTTAGGGAAACTCTGCATTTTCTGTTGACGCTTTTGGTGAGACTCCACACTCGTACCCGTGGAGGACTTTATTATATTGTCATTCTTTTGAGCCACCGCGTTATGCCTTGGTTGGCTATTTCATTCCGTGTCATAGAGATTCCATAGACAATAGTAGTATTCATTTTGGGTTGTAATCCTATAGTTACTCATATGGCATGCATGAATGAAACTTTCTTTCATCTTTATGAAGTTTTCTTTTAAAGAAAAATATTTACTTAAAGATATTAGTCATGTTTTGTTTTATATCTTAAAATTGATTGTACTTGAAGAGGCTTTCGTATCCTCCTGTTACGCACATAGGTGAGTATTAATCTATGAGATGGTTCACTCAGGTCGGATAGAGTATCGAGTGCCGGTCACGTAATTTTAGGGAGTGAGAGATCACAGTAAGCATATGCATATATACCACGAATTAACTGGGACACATCATCTACAATATTTTAAACAAAAACAAAATAGTCCAAGTCCTCAAATTTCCACGACCGAAAATAGAAATATTATCATGTGTATTTGAACTATTTTATTTAATCTTTTTTTACGAAATAGGAAGTAGTGCATTCATGTTATATGTCTATAAGGAAAAATGGCAATAATTACTAAGAATTGAAGTGTTAATTACCAAGTAGAAATAAGATTACTTAAGTTCTGATTGTTTAGCTTCATTCAATAACCAAAATCTTAAGACTCACACAGAGGGCGTTGCTTTCTTCATTCTATTTAAAATAAGGATAAATCTATATTATTATAAAAGTATGAATATAATGTCGGTTTACAAAAATAACCTTATAATATTAAGCATAATAACTCATAATAAAAGTATATAAGCGGAATTCTAGGTATTGGCCTTATAATCCTATTAGTTTTAGGACATAATACTATACATTAGGAATTCTACATGATTACCTTTAGTAATCCTATTACTATAATTACTTCCGGGATGTCTAATTAATATAAAATTGAACAAGTAAATATCTTTAGTCATGTAATCCTATTACTTTTAGGATATACTTCTTAAAAACTTCTATTACTAATTTAATTCGAAAACGTATTATAATGTCCTATTACTAATTTAATTTGAGAATGTATTATATTGTCCAAAACCATTTAGAAAAAGGAGATCCTATATTACTATAAAAGCCTAAATACAATATTAATATACCAAAATATCCCTAAAATATTAAGCGGAAGAACTCATAGGGAAAGGATATAACTACAATAACCTATTTTTTGGACTACAATACATTCTTTGCTAATTTTTAATATTTAAAATTTTAAAATTAATAAAACTTTATATATTAAATTCTTATTAAAAATATTGAGGAAGGTTTAATAAAATCAATTTCATAAGAATCCTCCGTATTGGCAATACATTATCACTCCATAATGTCCAATGCAAAAAAAAAGTAATATTAGATGGACTGCATATAGAGTTGAAATTGAAAGAAAGTACCCCCTCGATAATATATTTTTATATTATATTTGAACTATTTTTCTACTCAAATAATATTTTTTTATCAATTTTTCGTGTAATATTGAAAAATACCCAATTATTAAACAACAACTAAGAAAATATTTAAGAATATAAATGTGTGAAAAAGAGAAAAAAAATAGTTGGCGAGAGTCAATATCACTAATGATTTTACAAACATAAAGATCTAAAAGTAAAATATTATATCAATCTTTTACTCTTTGAAAATAAAATTTATAGTGTATACGATTATAATTAAGTTGAAATATTCAAAACAAGAGATGAACTAATATTAAGATCTGAATCAACATAGAATAAATTATTTTTTATGTTAAAACCAAACACAAAGTAAAAAGGTTAGTATATTATTAAGAATCAAAATGTTATACAAGTGTCTGAGGAAGCACAATCAAAGCTAAATCCTAATCAAGAACAAGTTTTTAAGACTATATTATAAAGAGTCGACTCTGGTATAACGGGATTATTCTTTATAGATGCTTCTAGCAAAATCGAAATAATATTTCTATGTCATAAATTACTTACAAATATCATATCAAGAGGCATGACATTGTTAGCAATAATAGCAAGTGGTGTACGAACAACGATTTTATTGTGAGGCCACTCACTTTAGATTTGATATACCTCTTCAAACAACTTAAATAATCATCACAAATATATCAAAGCAGAGCAATAATGCTAGATTTATAAGGAAAGCAAAATTGATAATATGGGATGAAGCACTTATGGCAAAGTATCAAACGATCGAAATAATTGCCCGGAGTTCTTATTAATGAACCGTTTGGTGAAAAATTAATGGTTTGAGAGCTGATTTCTGTCAAGTACTACTAGTAGTTCCAAAATCGACAAAAGTAAAAACTATAAAAGCTAGATTACTAAAGTTATACTTCTGGCCTCAAATGAAAAAGATTCAACTGACAAGAAATATAAAGTAAGAACAGATCCAATACCCAGTGTCTTCTTGCTTCGTATCGGAAACCAATTAGAGCATCCAATAAAAGATGATTTGATTTTTCCTGAACACTTGGTTATCAATCCCAATTATAATAGTAGTGCATTTAATAAGAAAAATATTTATATCATTAGATTAAAACGCAATTTGTGCAACTCACATGATGAAATTAAAAAGATATCTTAACTAACAGAAATGAATATGTTGATCAACTAAATAAAAGTTGATTGCAAAATTTTATAATAAAATAAAATATTTTTTAGTTTTTGACTCGGCAAAAAATGATACCAATAATTACTACCAAGAAAAATAGTTAAATACGTTAATACCAAATGACCTTCTAACATACATGTTTGTTGTCAAGTTTATTATTTCTTACGTATGTTAGTGTCACCGTATATATAATAGACTAAGTTAAAATTGATCTTCCATTGTATATAGATTAATTTTGAAAAACTATTTGTCCGTCGTGCTACTGAAAAATTTAGATACGCCAAATAGCTTATGTAATAGCACACAGATGGTATATAGAAGTTTTGACAATAACGTCATACATACAAAAATTATGATACTGGTCAATGTGCTTCTAAGTATATTCTTATCCTTGAATTCAACTTTCGTCTTCCAAAACTAAGAAATATCCTTTTAAATTTGTGTGAACATAATTTTTAGTATGTTTATGTTTTACAAATATAACAAATAAAGCAAAAGGATAAATATTCTAAATATTGGACTATATTTACCGCAATATATTTTCTTGCATGAACAACTGTATGTTGCACTTTCAAGAGGGATATCAAGACCGACAACAAGAATTTTGGTTAAGGCATAGCAACCAGAGCATTAGGAGGAAACATACACAAAAAATATTGTCCACAAAGAAGTGTTCATTAAGATACCATCACATTAAATACTTTTAAACTATAATACATAATTATCTAACTAACATGACAATATTGATCATTTGTGTAAATTTTGACAATGTCCTTTTATTTTAAATTCATGTATTATGCTAATGTGATAATATTTTTCGGCATTTAGATGATTGTTGTATTATTATACTTAAAATTTATCTCTTTAATTAAATTTTATTTTTTCTTCATATAAATAAATGTTTAAATCATCATGTACCATTATTAACGTGCAACGCACGTTCATAAATACTAGTGCACATAAAGAGACTTTGCTTCTTTGAATATTGTAACACTCAATTCTCAACATAACCTTCAAATAAACCGACAAAAATAATATAATAAATAAAGAAAGAAAAAGAAACAGAAAACCACCGAGAGTACGTGAGAGTAGCAGCCTTTAAAGGACCTGAATTCAATTTTGACTTTGCTAATAATTTCCACCACATTTTAAGTTACTCTTACCGTTTCGAATTATGTGACACATTTTATTTTTCGAGATTCAACCGGTGTGAAATTTAACCAATATTTTAAAATATATTTTTCTATTAACTTGATATGAGAAGAATTACAACATACTTATAATATTTTTCATATAATTTTTGAATATTTAAATTTAAATTTTAAAATACTGAGTTGAACTAATCAAATTTAGCTTTAAATATTAGTCAAACTGACTCTTAATAGTGTGGAGTATAAATTAAATTAAATACGAGGGAGTAATTAGTAATTACTACTTAGCAGTTTTCAGGACGTCTCTAATCAATCACTATTATGCAATCACGTTTTCTAAGATTACTTGTTGTGCACATTGATGCATGGTAGGGGTTGGGAACAGTGTGTCACGGCCCAATTCTCCATACGTAAGACGTTGTGACGGTACCTAGTCTCTAGGTAAGTCTAACACAATGCAGAAATAATAAAATAAAAGTAAAACTTAACAACTAAATGCAACAAATAACTAAATAACTGGTAACAATGCCGCTCGGCATGTACAATAACCAACACTATAGTAATACACAGTATTTCCAAAATCCGGAACATTATAAGTCACAAGTTACAGAAGAAAACTAGTATCTCTATACACCAGAGTCTAATAAAAGAAGTACAGAAGGTAATTGACCTAGGGGAGAATAGAGGGGGACTCCGAGGTCTGCGGACGCGACATATATACCTTGAAGTCTCCAAACTGTCACTATTCACTAATGACATGGCTGATAAGAAGCACCTGGATCTGCACACAAAACATGTGCAGAAGAGTAGCATGAGTACACTACAACGATACCCAATAAGTGCCAAGCCTAACTTTGGTCGGGTAGTGACAAGGTCAGGTCAGACCCACTGGTATATAATAATAAGACAGATGATATAATAAAATGAAGTAAAACAGAGAAGTTAACACAAAGTACTCACAAAGAAATAACAACACAGCACAATGAGATAACAACAAGGGCGCTCCCGAGATACCGTCTCGTAGTCCCAAAAGTAAATACTCAACGGGGAATCTCCCGAGATACCGTCTCGTAGTCCCAAAAGTAAATATGCAAGGAGATCTCCCGAGGTACCGCCTCGTAGTCTCAAAAGTAAATGTGCAGGGAGAAGTACCGCCTCGTAGTCTCAAAAGTAAATGTGCAGGGAGAACACCCGAGGTACCGCCTCGTAGTCTCAAAAGTAAACACACAGCTCAAACTGATAAATATAGCAGTTAACAGCAAGAATCCTACAGTTAAGACTGATAAAAATCAAGGAGAAACAAGAAATCAACTAGGCATGCTGCACAGAGTTCAAATAAGCAGTTAAAGCACGTAGACATGCGATATTAGACTAAGCAGGATAACTACACATGCTGGTATAACTAAATTAAGATGAAATCAGGTTACTACTCAGTAAAAATCGGGTTTTATAAAAAATAGCCGATGTACACACTCGCCACCTCATGTACACGGCGCTCACATATCACAACAGTACCAAATCCTAAGGGGATTTCCTCCACACCAGGTTAGGCAAGCCACTTACCTCGAACCAAGCTCAATCAATCAGTAAAAATGCCCTTTCCTCGATTATCCGACTCCGAATGGCCCAAACTAGCCAAAAATAATTACATATCATAAATACAACAGTAATAAACTAATCTAATTAATAAAATCAAGACTTTAACAAGAATTTCGAAAATCGTCCTAAAAAGTCTACCCGGGCCCACGTCTCAGAATCGGGTAAAAGTTATAAAATATGAACACTCATTCACTCACGAGTTCACTCGTACCAAAATTATCCCAAACCGATATCAAAATCCCAATCAAAACTCAAAAACTTAGTTGAAGAACTCCCATTTTCCCCAAATATCTCAACCAAATTCCTAAATTAAATGATGAAATCAACTATAGATTAGTGGAATATAACCATAAATGAGCTAAGAATCATTACCCAATAGCTTCCTATGAAAATCCCTCAAATTATCGCCTAAATCCGAGTTCTCAAAGCCCCAAAGTGAAAATAAGAACAAACCCTCGTAATTTCTCCTTTTCTGCCTAGTGATCTCGCACCTTCGAACCCATAGTCGCACCTGCAACGCCGCACCTGTGAAAAATTCACCGCAGGTGCGGACTTGACTTACACACCCGAGTTCACTTCTACGATCAAATGGCCGCACCTGCCAGTACGCGCCTGCGAACAAATGTCCGCTTCTGCGGACTCCCCTTCCAGCTCACTCTCCGCATCTGCGGAACATCAAGCGCATCTGCAGGCTCGCAGATGCGGAAATTTCCTCGCACCTGCGACCCCTTGCCATCTCCTCAATCCTGCTTCTGCGCTTGGCCTCTCGCACGTGCGTGTCCGCACTTGCGGCCAACCCACCGCAAGTACGATTACATCAGAAGCTTGAAAGCTTCAGCAATTACACAAGTCCAAATTCCAATCCGTTAAGCATCTGAAACTCACCCGAGGCCCCCAGGACCTCAACCAAACATACCAACAAGTCTTTAAACATCATATGAACTTAGTCGAGCACTCAAATCACATTAAACAATGCTAAAAACATGAATCACCCTCCAATTCAACTTAATGAACTTTGAAACTTCAAACTTCTACAACCGATGCCGAAACATACCAAACCACGTCTGATTGACCTCAAATTTAGCAAATAAGTCATAATTGACATTACGGACCTACTCCAACTTCCGGAATTAGAATCCGACCCCGATATCAAAAAGTTCATTTCCGGTCAAACTTCCCAAAAAATCGACTTTCGCCATTTCAAGCCTAAATCAGCTACAGACCTCCAATTCATATTCCGGACATGCTCCTACATCCAAAATCACCCAACGGAGCTAACGGAACCGACGAAACTCCATTCCGGAGTCGTCTTCATACAGTTCTAACTACGGTCAAAATCCTAAGACTTAATCTTCCGTTTTAGGGATTAAGTGTCCCAAATCACTCCGAAACCACAACAAAACCTCCCGGCAAGTCACATAAGCAGAAAAATATACGGGGGAAGCAGTAAATAGGGATCGAAACTAATATCAAAACGACCGGCTGGGTCGTTACACAGTGGCAGAGCCAGAATTTTAGTTAAAGGGTGTCAAAATATATATAAGTAAAACATACCTGGAAATTAAGGGGAGTCAATACATAGTATATATATATATATATATATATATATATATAAAAATTTATTTTTTACCTACCTACACTGTAGTTTTTACGCGAAGGAGTGTCATTGACACCCCTTCTTATAAGATGCCACTGGTTGGGAACGTACCTAGTTAAAAAGGAGAAGTGATTTAAAAGATAACTTAATAGTGTAACTAAATTAAAATATATTGATAGTGCAAAAATATTTTATTTAGACAATGCATATACATAAAGTTTCTACCGTAAATCCGGTAGTACAAATAGTTATTCAAAGTCGTTTAATCTAAAATCGACAACAAAAATGAAAAGGGGAGAGATAAATAAAACCTCTAGTATTTTACGTGCAAACAAAATAAAGTATGGATATTTCCACGTTCACACGTGATGTTGAACGCGTGCGACGAAAGGTCCTTCATTCCCATGACGTGAAAAGGTAACGTCTCTGTCTGCGCTGGTCTGCAATTCCTTAAAACGAGATTAGCAAATGAAATTATGAAAATGACATGAGTAGAGAAAACTAAACGTGTTATAAGAAAAATTAAATTATGGTGGATGTCTACTCTTCCTCTATGATCTTCTCAAATGATTAATGACATATTCAATGACATATTTCTATACTTAATGACATATTCAATGACATATTTCTATACTTAATGACATATTCAATGACATATTTTCTTCACTTTTCATGCATATATAAAGGCCTTGTAATAGATAGGAAAATACACACAATTGAAGAAGAAAATCTCTTCTTCTCTCTATCTCCATTTCTTGTTCATGTTTTACTAAATTGCTTTTATTTCATAACAACATGTCTTGTTCATGTTTTACTAAGTTGCTTTTATTTTATAACACGTTATCAGAACGAATTGCTCATTTCATGATCTTGTACGTCAAGACTATGTAAATTATAAGCAGATAATGAGATCAAGTACAATGAAAAATATCTTGGATGATAATACAAAGATAAGTTTTACATCCATCTAAACTCATTCATACTTTCATATCTTTGCATTAACTTTATGTGCAGTGTTTAGTAAAAATATTTTTTTTTAATTGTATCCAATGAAATAAAGAACTGAAAAGGTATGTCTTTATTTGCTACATCTTTTATAGGACAAAGATAATATTCCAACGTATATATATGTTCTAACCTTTTACATACTATGATAGATAATTATTAAGGTAATTTAGTAATAATATTTTTACCATAACATGATGTATTTCATTAAAAGCAAAATTGGCATATATCCTAACTAGCATTTTTGTTGCAGAGGAACTGTTTCAAGATTGAAATAGTTATATATGTCTTCTTGAAAGTTAATTTATTTATACCTATAATTTTGAAGTAATAATATTTTAAAGGCTCGAGTGCGAGTCCTAGTGAATTTTGGCCTATTATGCCAAAGATTGAGGGTAAGACGATGGGTTCAAGTCCCAACGCACTATGTTGATGAAAAGACGTTGGATTCAAGTTCCAACGCATTATGGCCTAGCATGTCTTTATATGGGTAATACATTGGGTTTGAGTCCTAATGCACCATATTGATAATAATAATAACTAAAGAAAAACATAATGTAATTTTCATGAAAAAGCATGAAGCTTGTCCCACTTGATTTGCTCCATTCTTGAAGTGAATGTGATAGCAGTGCATGATAAGTCTAAATAAAGACAAGTGGTTGAAAAATGAATGTGGGCGTGCGAAAGGCCAAAATAATAATAGTTATCACTATGGTAATTATAAAAAGGGAGAACAAGACAATGTTTACCATCAAATGGGTATTAAAAAAAAAACAAAGCACATTGTATGATTATACTCCATTCTTTGAAGAGAATGTGACTTGTGATAAACATTGAGAATGCATACTCATTCCTGAAAGTGAATGTGAAAATATATATGTGATAAAGATTATGCATAATAATGTACTTGTGCATGGTTGGATAAATACTACAACTCACCTCTAAGGGAGGTTTGAGACAAAGAAAGATAATGAATATTACTGTGTAGTTACATGAATATATCATTGGTCGCATACATGTGATACGCCAAAAATATTTTGTCATGCCTTATGAAAGTTATTAAAAGCAAAATTAAAGCAAGAAATTATTTTGCTTATGATGATTTTGAACATGACAATTATTATGATATGATTCTCTTTGTGAAGGAGACATTCATTATATGGATGGTGTGACAAAAGATCTTGTAGTACAAAAGCAGTTAAGAGCTCTGAAAGAACTAATTTGTTACTACCCGGATGAATGAAATTGTTCATGACATTAATATTGTAGTAAGTCTCAAAAGAAATATTTTGATTTACAAATATATTAGCCAAAGTGGTTGGCATATTGAGACTATAAATGAAAAGAAGATTGAATATCTTTATATTACTATAATCATACCGGGTAAATATGAAAGGTTACCTGACTTTCTTCTATTTGCACTACACAAGTATAAGCATGATGATGCAATCACAAGCCACAAATAAACTAGAGTTTTACTGAAATAAATATTAGTTGACATGACCAGTTGACCATCTCGGTTCAATTATGATACGAAAAAATTAATTGAGAATTACATTGGCATATATTGAAGAAATATAAGATTCTTCAAGAATTCTCTTGTGCTGCTTATTCTCATGATATACCAGTTAAGGCTTGGATTGAATCCCTTGGTTTTTGAAACGAATAAAAGGTGATAAATATATGAGCCCAGTTACCTTCCGTGTGGACCGTTTACTATTATATGATTTTAATAGATGCATCTATTCTATGGTCACATGTGCATTTGTTATCAACTTGTAGTTTGGCTTTTGCAAGATTGATTGCTCAAATTATTAGAGCACAGTTCCAGAATATAAATTATGATGATTTATCTTGATAATACTGGTTTAAATCCAAGTTGGTTTAGCAGAAATTGTATGCCTCCAATTATATCTAAACCATTGGTTATGAGAATAAAATTGCCAAAATAAAATTTGGTATGTGATGTATTATTAAATATACAACAACACTTGTACGCATCAAGCCAAGTTATGATACGTTCTCCCTATCACAATCGGTTCAGGGTCAGGAACCAAATAATTTTCATCTAGAAATATGAATGTGCTATAT
>AWOL01S0025554.1:163295-205438 GCA_000715115.1 Nicotiana otophora
AAAATGGGCAGCTGAAAAAGTAATGCATGTAATGAATTATTATGAGTACATCGAGATCCTCGTACGAGAAAATGTGAACTTGAAGTTCAAGTGATAATTCATTTGTAAAATATTGCCAGGCGTATTTACTGACACAAAGCTAAATGTCATATTCAACTGCTAATGCTTCAAATAAAACAAAGTTCATAATAAATAGAGTCCATGGTATGCATAAAGCATAATAGACTAATCGGTTCCAAAGATAAAACTCCTTGAAGAAGGAGATGAACAAATGTTCAAGATGGTCATAATAAGGAGGCAAGTGCTCTAGAAGAGCACCACGACATAACACTTCATAATACCTCATGGGAGAGGCTCAGGTACCTGAAAATAATAAGATAAAGAGATCTCAATAAGTTATATCTTTATTGGGTAATAGTAGAACCGATATAAAATGATCGTCGACGATATTATTAATATTATGTAGCGCTCAATATTATTAATATTGACGAGGATCTTGAGCTCAAATCTGTCATAAAATTTGGACAGATAAATGATTGGCCAAATGAAAAATACGCAATGAAAAGTTGATTTCATATGAAAAATATGAAGTTGGACGGATAGTCCCAACACCTGAGAGTATAAAACCAGTGGAGGTATAAATGTGTTCTTGTTCAAAAAAAAGGTCAAGCCGATAGACATAAAGACGACTTGTGTCACAAGAAGATTTGTAAATATTCTGGCATTGATTATATAGAGACATGTTCTTCTGTGGTGGATGTCTCCATTTTAGGTTTTAATCTGGCAATACAAGAAAAATGTGATATGCGTATAATGGAAATCATTGAAGGATTTAAATTGTTCTGAAGCATATTAAGGTTTCCAAGAAATTTATTAAAATAAAGCTTCAAAAATCCATATACGGATTGAAACAATCAGGGAGTATGTGGTATAATCGCCTGAGTGAGTACCTATTGAAAGAAGGGTACAAGAATGATTCAATTTGTCCTTGTGTCTTTATAAAAAGATCTGGATCTAAATTTGTTATAATCACCGTGTATGTTGATGATTTAAATATCATTGGAACTCCTAGGGAGCTTCCTAAAGCAGTAGAGCTTCCTAAAGTAGTAGACTATTTAAAGAAAGAATTTGAAATGAAAGATCTTGGAAAGACAAAATTTTGTCTTGGTCTACAAATTGAGTATATGAAAGATGGAATTTTTGTCCATCAATCAACATACACTAAAATGATTTTAAAGCTATTTTATATGGATAAAGCACATACATTCCGACCTCATAAAAATAATGAAGAGCTTCTTGGTCCCGACGTACCATATCTTAGTGCAATTGGTGCATTAATGTATCTTTCTAACATTACAAGGTCTGACATAACTTTTTCCGTTAATGTCTTAACAAGATATAGCTCTGCTCCTACAAGAAGACATTGGAATGGAATCAAACACATATTGCGGTATCTAAAAGAGACTACCGATATGGTATTATTTTAATGGCAATGATTGCAGTCCTGATCTTGTTGGTTATGCCGATGCTGGGTATTTATATGACCCACAAAATGTTCGATCTCAAACAGGCTATATCTTTACATATGGAGGCACTGCCATATCTTGGCGATCGACTAAGCAATCAATCGTGGCTATTTCATCTAATCATGCTGAGATAATTGCTATTCATGAAGCAAGTCGAGAATGTATATGGTTGAGGTTTATAATACACCTTATTCGAGACAAATATGGTTTGAAGTGTGACAAACTACCCACAATTTTGTATGAAGATAATGCAGCATGCATAGCCCAGTTGAAGGGAGGATTGATAAAATGGGATAGGACAAAGCACATTTTACCAAAGTTATTTATCACATATGATCTTCAAAAGAATGGTGATATTAATGTGCAACAGATCCGTTCAAGTGATAATATGGCTGATTTGTTCACTAAATCTCTACCGACGTCAACCTTCAAGAAACTAGTGTACAAGATTGGGATGCGAAGGCTCAAGGATGTGAATTGATGCTCTCATCAGGGGGAGTTCATACGCGTTGTACTCTTTTTTCCTTACAAGATTTTGTCCCGATGGGTTTTCCTTGCAAGGTTTTTAACGAGGTAACCAAAAGGCGTATTTCTAAACATGTGTACTCTTTTTCCTTCACTAAGATGTTTTTCCCATAGGGTTTTTTCCTAATAAGGTTTTAACGAGGCACATTATCTATGGACATCCAAGGGGGAGTGTTATAAGAAAAATCAAATTATGGGGGATGTCTACTCTTCCTCCATGATCTTCTCAAATGATTAATGACATATTCAATGACATATTTCTATGCTTAATGACATATTCAATGACATATTTTATTCACTTTTCATACCTATATAAAGGCCTTGTAATAGATAGGAAAATACACACAATTGAAGAAGAAAATCTCTTTCTTCTCTCTATCTCCATTTCTTATTCATGTTTTACTAAATTGCTTTTATTTCATAACAACATGTCTTGTTCATGTTTTACTAAGTTGCTTTTATTTTATAACAAAACAAACTATTTGTTGAACTAATAATTGAAGAGAAAATCTGAAAATCTCCGACTCACCCATCAATAAAACCAACTTCAATAAATTATACGTATAAAATAACAAGAGACATGATCTTGATCTTCTTTCTTTTTGTATATCAGTATAACCTTCTAATATTGATCCGAGTAACTTAAATTTGTGCCGCACACAACTATTAAAGGGGAAGCGTTCCCTAGCAAAGATTTTTCCATTCTCAAGATCATGTTCTTGTTTTAGCATGTGTATTATTTACCCGAAAAATGGATAACAATTGAATTTATACGCGGCTCTAAGGATACGTGATTAACTTGGTACAAACCGAAAAAATAATAATAATAATAAAAAATAATAATAAAAAAAAAAAAATATATATATATATATATATATATATATATATATATATATCGGTACTGAAATTGGCTATAAAAGAGATAAATACAAACCAAATGAATCAATTAGCCTTAGCCCTAAAGTTTGGTCACCCTCAAAACAAGTGAGGATCCAGCGAGTGTATGGACAGAGTAACAAAATAATCAAGGTTCAAGGAAGTAATGTATTGTTTTTATTGAATGAGAATGTTCCCTTCTACAAATGATCAAATCCCCTTTATATAGCGGGGAAATCTTATTCTGAATATAATTCTAAATACAGAAGGAATCCTATGATAGATTAATTAATTCATCTCTCCTTGATATGCGCTAGGATTTTCGCCGAGATTCTCGCCCTAATTGCGGATATACCGGCTTTTTTATTTTTTGGCTCGATCTCTATCTTGGCCGATCATGATCTTGACCAGTGTCTATTTTTCTCAATCTCGATCTTGGCCGATCTTGATCTTGGTCGGTCTTTGTGTCACTAGCTCGGCAACCTAACTTCGCATCATAGCTTGATATTATACGAGGTTGAACCTTGATCTATCATGTTCTAGTCTCGATTAGTCATATGAAGGGCAAGCTCGATTTTAACCTTATACAGCTAGTCCCCTCATTTCTCGGAAAGAAGATGGCTAGAAACGATATGCATTTCAGAACTCCGACTTGATAGGTAATGACGTCAGCGACGTGCCCGATTATGACATATACGATGAAATGTCTCGTCGGTCCAGTTACCAAGGCATTAAATACCTGTCAGTTGTTGATCATCCATTACCGGTTTTGAACCGTCGCCAACAACCTATAAGAATCCAATCTTTTCTCATTCAAACTTTTCACTCAAAGCTTCTTCTCTACTCTTGCGTCTTCTTCAGAAAATCCCTTTGCTTCATAATTTTCACACCCAAATTTTTGGAACTCCAATTAAACCGCATACCACCCTAATTCTCTTTTCCCTTGTTTATCAATGGAGAAAACCTCCAAACAGTGCCGTAAAAAGAGGCCGCTTCTTCATCACGACCCGCCGGTGGTGAGGATGCGGTGGAGCCCCACCCTGAGGAATTCGTTCCGGTAGGGTGCTCAATCGTCATCGACTTTAAGGTCGAAAAAGCCTCCTCGGTACTGGGCCAATGTGAGCTGATCTCGAGGTACAAGTGTTCAATCACCAAGAAAATCCTCGACAAAGTGAAAAAGGAATGCAACTGGGGCGAAAAGCATGTGGTAGTCCCATCCACTGAAGAATCGATTACTACCCACGTGGATGGGTTCTTAAGTTTTTATACTTACCCCTTCACGTTGGGTCCCTTAGACCCTGCCATTGTCGCCTTGTGCAAGAGATACGACGTGACCCTTGGCCAAATCCATCCTTTTTTTTGGAGAATAGTGATTTTCCTCCGATTCTTCTTGAGCAAAATCGAGGGGTGTCTTTTCACCCTCGATCACCTTATGCGCCTTTACAGTCCCCTACTCTATCGATGGGGGCTAATCAAACTTACTCACCGAGCTACTAAAGCTCCATTCTTGAGCATAAACGAGACTCGTGACCGAGGTTGGATGGGCTGATTTGTTCGAATCAGGACTTCAGACTTGATCTCTGCTGAAGACATGCCATTTCCTGAGAAATGGAATATGAATCGTGAGTAGTATTCCCCTTTGAACGTTCAATTTTGTGGTTATGCTTTTCATTTTCTTTATCTACTTTTTCTATGTTGTTACAGTAGTGGCCTAAATGCTGGAACCGATTCCTGAACTTAAACAATGGGTTGAAGGTCTGGTATTGCAGAGACCATACTTCGAGCATTCTTGGATGGAATTATCAAAGGGTCGATGGGAGGCCCGCAGTCATGGTAAGTCTTTTTCTTAGAACGATTATCGTTTGATCTTCTTCTCTTGCTTACTCTTGCTTTTACCTTTGTAGGCCTCGGGAAGGACGTTACCATGAGGCCCCCATCTGGTGATGAAGAAGTCCTTGCTCCGAAGCAGGTCAAAGAGAAGAAGAGAAAAGGGGCTCCGAATTCCCCGGTCTCGGAAAAGACAAAATCGACAAGGAAGTCTCGCAAGCCCAAGGGGGATCCGATGTTATATCTTCGGACTTGATCCGCCGCTTAAGGGATGAGCCCGAAGAAGGAGAACAGGAAGTAGCCTATGTGAGGGATAATGTTGTGATACAAAAATCCTCCGAATCGGTGGAGGTTGGTGAGGGAACTCTGGCCATAATTCCTGAACCAAAGAAAGTTGAGGCCATTCCGTCCCGAGCTGAGATGGTCAAAGGAGATACTGGGGGCGAGGCTTCTCGGGCAGCAGAAGATGTCTTGAGGGACGAGCTCGGGATGGTAGATATTTCTGGATCCCCTCAAATTTCGGACGCTATGATCTGTGAGGCCAACATGTTGGAAAGTCGATCTTACGAGGGTATTCAGGGGGCGAATGATATTCATGGCTTTTTAGATGGGATCGAGTCCACTGCCTCGGAGGATATTATCGGGTTCGGTGGATTACCGGTACCGAAGAAAGTTTCATGGTCAGGCGCTATCGGGTCTTCATCGAGCCCAAAATTGGTGGACCGATTCCCGGCCCCGAGTGTTAATCCCAATCATAGGTGGAAAATAGTGCTTTCCTTCCCGGAGGATGCTCGAGTTTTCTCTCCCCCGTGAGGATTACTAGTTACCTTAGATCCTTGGTGACCGAGTAGGATCAAGCCATGATGAACGCGGTAGGAGACGTTTGCCTTTTCAATGAGGCCCAACATGCTCTGAATCGGGTAACTTCTAGGGTACCTCTATTGTTTCTTTTATACTTAGAGTTGTAGATAATTCTAACATCTTCTTCCTTGTTTGCAGGCTTCGGTGTTGCACCACGAGGCTTTCCTCCAAATCCGGGAGGAGCATAAGGCTGAGGTTCGGGACCTCACTGAGAAGAGTGACACCTACAGGTTTCTTAGTGAGAAGCTTCAGGCAGATTTGGTAATGGCTCAGGATAAGCATGCTGAGATGGCTGAGCAGGTATTTTGAGTGCTTCACGATAGATAAATTGGAGATAACTACTAATTATTCGATTCTGCAGGTCCGACAGAGGCTCAAACAAATCGGACGGCTCCAAACTCAGGTGAATGCGATACAGGCCAAGGCAGAAGAATTCAAAAAGAACATGGACATTCTAGCCTCGCAAAAAGCGATCGTCCAAGCTCAATTGGAGTCGGCCGAGGCCCAGCTCCAAGCTGCAAAAGAGAAGGCCTAGGTTCAGGTCGAGAAGATCAAGGAGCTTCAGTATCTGTTGGATTTGGCCATTTTTGATAAGGTAAACTTGGCTGATGAACTCAGAGTGCACAGATCCGAGGTGGTCGTAGCCAGATCTGAGGTGGTCGTGGCAAACAAAACATCTAATGCTAAAGTGACCCAGTTTAAAGTTGATGTCAAAGTCAACCAGGCCAAGGTCAAGGGCATGGTTGAACATGCGAAATGGCAGGCTCGAAGGGGTTCAGGCCCAGGGCTTTGTGGCTGAGATCGAAAAGGCCAGAGTAGAGGATGCCAGGACCCGGAAGCTGGCCTTCCATGAGGAAGACTCTGAGAGTTCAAGTGAATCTGAAGACGGAGAAGATCCCGAGGATGGAAGCGCGACCTCCGGGAAGACCAAGCCTCTTAGGACTGTTTGTTTTTTCTTTTGCATTTTTTCCGAGGACGTTTTTTGGCCGTTGTAAATTTAGGTCGATTTGGCCTTTGTAAAAAAACTATTGTGTATAAATATAAGGCTTTTCTTTCCCTTTCGGCTCTCGTATTTTTCCTTTGCTTTATTTGTATTTACAAAGGTTGAAAATGCCTTAGCTTGAAATAATAAGGTTTTGTCTGAGGGTTCGAACAAACCTTGCCTTTATTTCCTTTCTGGGTTAAGGCATTATTGGGGTTCGATTTTATCAAAGTTTTTCCCGGAAAATATCTTAAGTTTGAGATTTTGCCGAGGGTAGCCTTTAGAACCGGTTGTGAAAGAATTTTTTATTTTTTGAAGGCCTATTTTTATTACGGATTTCGTACATCTCCCAGCCGTGTTAAATTGGCCGTAGCCTTTTAGTCCGGGAGCTACCCATTGGGCTTGTTTTCCCGTTTTATCTAGGCTTGCTCGAGATAATAGTTCCCGAGTGGGGTGGCTGTGACTTTTAGAAATCGGGGCTTTGCCTATTAGGACTTCTGCTCCCGAGGCCCGATGACTTGGGCTGTTTGAGTCGGATGGCAGTCCCCGAGTGAGGGAGATATCGTTCGTATTCCGGTTAAGCATTGCCCTTGGGCTTGTTTATATTCGGAAGTGCCAAGCTCTTTGTAAAGAGAGAAGATAAAGAAGAAGAAAAATTTAAAGCATAAGATGTGTGTAAGGAACATACTTCTATTTATTCTTGATCAAAACAGGGTTCGAGCAATCTATATGGGCACAGTTCGATTTGACCCTTACAATAAATCATATCTGTCGAGATCCTCCCTTTATGATGTAGTTTCCTTTCTATAGTTGATATTCAAAGATAATGCATATCTGAGGGTAGCCCCCCAATATTTGAGGTTGATTGCAAAGGAACCTCGGATACTGTCGAATGGATCTCCAATGCTGATTCGTAATCGGGCTTAATTCTAAGTTTGCACGATTTATCGTTGCCTCGTTAAAAACCTCACCGAAAAAATCCACTAGGGACAAAATCGGTCTGAGGGAAAAAGAGTGCAACATGTGCTTTCAAACCTAAAGACTTCATGCCGTTTGCTAAAAAGTCCATCGTCGTTTCTTGTCAACCACCTGCAAGCGTTAATCTGAAAATAGAAAAGGAATGGAAAAAGGGCGTACCTCAGCAGTAGTACCATTTTAGGTGAGATATGTTCCAATTGCTAGGTAGTTGTTCCCCATTAATCGTTCCGAGCTTGTAGGACCATTTCCCAGTGACCTTGAGAATTTGGTATGGTCCTTCCCAATTCGGATTTAATTTTCCTTCATTGGGATTTCAGGTATTGAGGGTGACTTTTCTCAGCACTAAGTCCCCGGCGTTAAAATATCGAAGGTTGTCTCTTCGATTGTAGTATCTATCGATCCGTTGCTTTTGGGCGGCTAGTTGGATGAGGGTTGTTTCGCGCCTTTCATCCAATAGTTCTAAGCTTGTATTCATGGCCTCATCATTTGATTCCTTCATTGCATATCGGGTCCGGATACTTGGCTCTCCGACTTCGACTGGTATTAGAGCTTCGGCGCCATAAACTAATGAAAATGGGGTAGCACCGGTACTGGACTTCGAGGTTGTGTGGTATGCCCAGAGAACTTCGGGTAGAATTTCCTTCTACTTTCCTTTGGCGTCGGTTATCCTCTTCTTAAGATTTTGGATGATGGTTGTTTTTGGTCAATTCGGCTTACTCGTTCCTGGTGGGATGATAAGTTGTTGATAGGATTCTTTTGATCTTGTGATCTTCGAGAAATTTGGTTACTTTGCTGCCGATGAACTATTTTCTGTTACCACACACAATTTCGGATGGTAACCCGAATCGACAGATGATGTGATCCCAAATGAAGTCGATGACCTCCTTCTCCCTGACTTTCTCGAAGGTCTGTGCTTCAACCCATTTAGAAAAATAGTCAGTCATAAATAAAATAAATTAAGCTTTACCTGGTGCCCGTGGAAGAGGGCCAACGATTTCCATTCCCCACTTCATGAATGGCCATGGTGACAAGACTGAATGGAGCAGTTCCCCGGGTTGGTGAATCATTGGAGCATGCCTTTGGCATTTGTCACATTTTTGAACAAATTCTTTCGCATCTTTTCCCATATCTATCCAGTAATAGCCGGCTCTGATTACCTTTTGAACCAATGATTCGGCACTGGAATGATTTCCGCAAGTGCCCTCGTGAACTTCCCTCAGAATGTACTCGGTGTCTCCCGGGCTCAGACATATAGCTAATGGACCATCGAACATTCTTCTAAACAAAGTTCCATCTTCGGACAAGGTGAATCGTATTGCCTTTGTGCGCAGGGCCCTCGATTCTTTCGGATCTGAGGGAAGCTTTTCGGTTTTCAAATACTCTATGTACTTATTTCTCCAATCCCAAGTCAAGCTTGTGGAATTTATATTGGCGTAGCCTTTTTTGACTACTAACCTTATGAGTTGCACGACAGCCCCTGAATTGAGCTCATTATCCTCGATCGATGACCTTAAGTTTGCGAAGGCATCGACCTCACTATTCTGATGTCGAGGCACATGTTGCAAAGTCCACTCCTTAATTTGGTGCAAAGTTACTTGTAACTTATCTAGGTATCTTTGCATTCGTTCTTCCCTAACTTCGAAGGTTCCGTTAACCTGATTCATCACGAGGAGGGAGTCGCATTTGGCTTCGATCACCTCCGCTCCCAAGCCTTTGGCTTGTTCGAGATCTGTAATCATGGCCTCATATTCAGCCTCATTGTTAGTTAATTTCACAGTTCTAATAGATTGTCTAACCACGTTGCATGTGGGTGGTTTTAGTACGATGCCGAGCCCGGACCCTTTTGCGTTCGAGGCACCGTCTGTAAAGAGGGTCCAGATTCCTGAAGATGTACCCGAGTTTATCAACAGTTCTCTTTCGACCTCGGGTACTAGGGCCGTCGTGAAGTCAGTTATGAAGTATGCCAAATTTTGAGACTTAATTGCTATTCGAGGTCGGTATTCAATATCATACCCGCTGATTTTTACGGCCCATTTGGCCAACCGTCCCGAAAGCTCGGGTTTATGCAAAATATTTCTAAGTGGATAAGTTGTTACAACACATATCGGGTGACATTGAAAGTATGGCTTTCATTTCCTAGTGGCGCTTATCAAAGCGAGCGCCAATTTTTCTAGGTGGGGATATCTAGTTTCGGCCTCACCTAAGGTCCAACTAACATAATAAATGGGAAATTGCGTACCTTGTTCTTCTTGGACTAGGACTCCACTTACCGCTACCTCCGATACTGCCAAATACAAGTAAAGTTATTCGTCTGCCCTTGGCGTGTGAAGCAACGATGGGCTCGATAAGTACCGCTTAAGATCTTCCAAGGCCTGCTGGCATTCCGGGGTCCATGTGAAATTATTTTTCTTCTTTAGCAATGAGAAAAATCGGTGGCCCTTATCGGAGGACCTCGAGATGAATCGCCCTAGGGCGGCCATGCGCCTGATTAACCTCTACACGGTCTTTACGCTGTCTACCACCATGTGTTATCGATGGCTTCGATCTCGTCGGGATTAATCTCGATTCCTCGGCTGGATACCATAAACCCGAGAACTTTGCCTGACCCGACCCCGAATGCACATTTTTTCGGGTTCAACTTCATGTTGTATTTCTTCAATATACTGAGAGTTTCCTGCAATTGCTTTAAATGGTTCTCTTCTCACAGGGACTTAACTAGCATGTCATCAATGTAAACTTCTATAGATTTCCCTATTTGTTCTTAGAACATTCGATTTACTAGGCATTGATAAGCGGTACCAGCATTTTTTAATCCAAATGGCATTACATTGTAGCAGTAGGTACCATATTTAGTGATGAACGAGGTCTTTTCCTGATCATCCGAGTTCATGCGTATTTGATTGTACCCGGAATAGGCATCGAGAAAACTGAGGATCTCGTGGCCGGTCATGGCATCGATCATGCGATCGATATTAGGCAAAGGAAAAGAATCCTTGGGGCATGCTTTATTTAGATCTTTGTAATGTACACACATTCTAAGTTTGTTTCCTTTTTTAGGGACTACTACTACGTTTGCTATCCATTCGGGTTATTTTACTTCATGGATGGACCCTATTTTAAGAAACTTGGTTACCTCGTCTTTGACGAAAGCATGTTTGACCTCGGATTGGGGTCTTCTTTTTTGCTTCACTGGATGGAACTTCGGGTCCAAGCTTAGTTTATGGGTGGTGATTTCCGGTAGGATCCCTGTCATGTCAAGATGGGACCAAGCGAAACAATCCATGTTAGCTATAAGAAATTGAATAAGCTTTTTCCTGAGCTCTAGATTTAACCCCGTGCCTAGGTATACCTTTCGTTCGGGCAGATGTTCTATTAGTATGATTTGCTCCAGCTCTTCGACCGTTGATTTTGTAGCGTCGAAATCATCGGGGACTATGAACGATCAAGGGACCCCATAATCATCATCTTCGTCAATCCCCTGCTTCTCTAATTGGGTCGAGGCCGATGTTTGTGATTGCTATTTGGTCTCATGTTTTCCATTCTATTTTGACCCCTTTGTCGATGAGAGTGATGGCATCGGAATCACTTCGTCAATGACAAACATTTCCTTTGCGGCGGGTTGCTCCCCGTAGATTGTTTTGATTCCCTCTGGTGTTGGGAATTTTCGAACCTGGTGAAGGGTCAAGGGTACTGCTCTCATGTTTTGGATCCATGGTCTCCCGAACAGGGCGTTATACCTCATGTCTCCCTCGATCACGTGGAACTTTGTCTCTTGGATGGTCTCGGCCACGTTTACTGGCAAAGTTATCACGCCCTTAGTAGTTTCACATGCCATGTTGAATCTGTTTAGCACTAGGGCCGCGGGCACAACCTGGTCCTGTAGACCGAGTTGCTCTATGACCCTCGATCGAATGATGTTGGTTGAACTACCTGGATCAATTAACACATGCTTAACTTGAGTCTTATTCATGAGTACATATATTACCAGTGTATCGTTATGAGGCTGCATGATTCCTTCTGCGTCTTCGTCGTTGAAGGACAAGGTTCTTTTCGGTATGTAATCCTGAGCCCGAGATCGTTTCTCCCTTATGATTGACACCTTAGTGCGGTTTAACACTGGCCCTTGGGGGACATCAATCCCTCCGATAATCATGTGAATAATGTGTTGCGGTTCTTCTTGCTCGTTTTGTCTATTGAACTCTCTGTTTTTTGAAGTGATTCTTGGCCTGATCACTTAAAAACTCCTGAAGGTGCCCTTCATTGAATAATCAGGATACTTCTTCTCTCAACTGCTTGCAATCTTCCATTCTATGGCCATGGGTGCCATGATACTTGCATACTTGATTGGGATTTCCCTGGGCTGGATCGGTCTGTAGAGGTCGAGGCCATTTAGTATCTTTGATGCGTCTGACAGCCGATACAATGTCAGATGCATCAATATTGAAGTTATGCTCCGACAATGGCGGTGCTTCCTTAGGTCTGGAATACCTGTCGAAACCATTCTTGCTCATCAGCCCTAGAGAGCCTTGGCCTCGATCACTTCTTCTTTCACTTCGTACGGAGTTGTGCCCAGGTCCGTTGCCCCTACGATCTCTATTATACGGCTGGTATCAATCCCTATTCAACCTTGGTTCTCGATCGATGTCCCTTTTGGTAACGGATCCAGAAGGAGCCCCCAACTGGTCGTCTTCGACTCTAATCTTTGATTGATATCGATTATGTATATCGGCCCAGGTAACAACCGGGTACTCAATCAAGTTCTGCTTCAACTGTTGTGAAGCCACCGAGTTTCGTTCATTTAGTCCTTGGGTGAAAGCTTGAACAGCCCAATCGTCTGTGACCGGTGGTAGATCCATTCGTTCTATTTGGAAACGAGATACAAACTCTCTAAGCATCTCGTTATCTTTTTACTTTACCTTGAAAAGGTCTGACTTCCTAGTCTCGACCTTTATGGCTCCGGCGTGTGCTTTTACAAAAGAATCTGCAAACATGGCAAAAGAATCGATAGAGTTAGGTGGTAAATTATGATCCTATATCATTGCTCCCTTTGACGGGGTTTCCCCGAATTTCTTTAGTAATACGGATTCGAGCTCGTAGTCCTCTAAATTATTCCCTTTAATAGCACACGTGTAAGAGGTGACATGCTCGTTGGGGTCGGTCTTTCCATTATACTTAGGAATCTCGGGCATGCGGAACTTCTTGGGGATCGGTTTGGGAGTCGCACTCGCGGGAAAGGGCTTTTGTATGAACTTTTTGGAATCCAAACCCTTCAATATTGGTGGTGCCCTCGGGATCTAATCAACCCTAGAGTTATAAGTTTCCATTTTCTTGTCGTTTGCTTCGATCCTCTTTTCCCCTGACTCTATCCGATTTGTCAGTTCCTCGAACATCTTTATAATTTCGGGGTTAGTCCCCGATTCTTATTCATTTGACCTTACCATAGCTGGCCCCGTTCTGTGGGTGACTTCTTGGGGTGGACTGGGCTCAGCCCTGCTCGGTGCCTGGGTTTGGATCTGCAACTGAGCTATCGCCACATGTTGAGCTTGCAGCATTTCGAAGATCATACGCAGGTTGATCCCGTCTTCTCCAATATTTTAGGTATTTCGAACTGCAGATCGGGTTCTACCATGGATGTTGTTTTCGGGACCGGAATGTTGGTTCGCTTCGATGGCCACATGCGAATTAACGTCAATTGGATCCACGGCCCGAGTCCCAATGGGGTCAGCGAGTGGCCTTTCATCCCCGGGTGTCACGTTGTTATTCTCACCTTGATGGCCAGATTCGTTATCGATGTGTAGGAGCATTAATTGAGAGTTCGTCATTTTTAGCGTGAAATCAAAGATACTTCCAAGAGCAAGTGTAAAATAGTGTGTTTTAGAGAGATTTGTATCAAATAACCACTATTATTCTTAGCCCCACGGTGGGCGCCAAACTGTTTACCCGAAAAATAGATAACAATTCAATTTATACGCGGCTCTAAAGATACGTGATATAAATTTATTAACGACTGAATTATGATTAATTGTAACATACTAATCACTAGACTGTCCAGACGTGAAAATTGGTCAATGTTGAGTTTTAGAACTAGTAATAATAATAGTAATAGACAAATTAAAATAAGGCCAAAAACACCATCTCTGACCACCAGCCACGGTAAATTATGGTCAAGTTGGGCGGCTATATTCCTCCAAAGCTTGTCCTCTCCCCATCAAAGACCATTACTCCTAAGTCCTAACTAAAAAAGTTATAATAAAACACACCTTTTGATCTTTAATAATCACCAAAGTCAATCTAGTCAAAATTAGACTACTAGGAGTCCACAACTAATTATCTAAAAATATAGTATACGTGCATGTGTTCCAATTTGTTTTGGTCCATATCTGCATGTTCTCTGAAATTCAACCACACATTTTCCTATGTTTATTCCTCACATTTGATATTAATTGTTCCTAAGGAACCAACCAACCCCTTCTTCTTTTTACATTAATAATATTAATATTCCTACAGGAGAGAACAATAACTCATTTGACACTCAGTAAATACAAAGAAGAAATAAAGAGAGGAAAACAAGATAACCTGACACTTATCATGTCAAAAGGGGAATCTCATACTCTTCTTCCCATTGCATTACTTAATTTCTTCATTCTCATAACAGGTATGTATACTTCAATTCACCACTTCAATAATTTTATCCTCATGTCATGTTTGTTAGCTTGATTTTGATCAATCTCAGTATTAGAGGCTGACTTAGTACATAATTGATCACTTTGTTATTGATCTGACCAAAAGAGATGGAGTAATTATTATTACATGTAAACATAGTCCATTTTCAAACAACATTTAAATGGTTTTTGAGATTTTGAGAACAGGGGTAAGGTGTGCATACACAATACCCTTCCTACACCCCACTTGTGGAATTACACCGAGTATGTTATTGTTGTTGTTGAGAGCAGACTTGCATTTATTGCAGCAAGAATAATGTTTTTACATGTAAACAGGTCAAATTTTAAATGGTTTTTGAGAGCAGACTTACATTTATTGCAGCATGACTAATGTTTTAATTTCTTCACTATGCAAAATTACAGGTAAGCTTGTTTGTGGAGATTCACTGGAGACTGACAAGCAATTACTTTTGAACTTGAAGTCATTTCTTGAGGATCAAAATCCTATTGACAGAGGATTTAAATACACACAATGGAATCCTACAGATTTGTCACCTTGCAAATGGCCTGGTATTTCATGCAATACTATCAGCAATCGTGTCACTGGAATCGATCTCTCGGGCAACAACCTGGCCGGGAAATTGTTTGATAATTTCTCATCCATTACAGAATTGACCTCACTTGACCTGTCCAAGAACACATTTTCAGGATCCGTTCCAACAGACTTAGGCCGGTGTCAAAATCTGAAGTTCTTGAACTTGTCACGCAATATTATTGATGGTGAGTTCAACTGGACTGGTCTAAACAAGCTGGAAGTTCTTGATTTGACAATGAACAGGATTCATCGGTTAACAATCCCTGAGAGTTGTGACAATTTAGTTGTTGCAAATATTTCTAGTAACAATTTCACTGGTGAAATTGGAAATGTATTTGATCAGTGTTGGAATCTGAAGTATCTTGATCTTAGCTGCAATGAATTGACAGGGAATTTGTCACTCAGGTTTGATAAGCTGAACATGTTTTCAGCATCTCATAATCAATTCAGGGGTTCTCTACCTTCCTGGATTTTCACCCAACATTGCTCTTTGCTAGTTTTGGATTTATCAGAAAATCTATTATTTGGAGAATTGCCAAAATCCATTTCTAATTGTAAAGGATTACTAAAGTTGAATTTGTGGGGCAACAGTTTTTCAGGGTCAATCCCTAGAGAGATTGGATCAGTACTGAGTCTTAAAGAACTTTCCTTAGGAAGTAATAACTTTTCAAGTGATATTCCAGAAACACTATCAGGCCTAAGCAAAATGGTCTTTTTGGACCTAAGTAAAAACAACTTTGGAGGAGAAATACAAGAAATTTTTGGGAAATTGACACAGGTAAGATTTCTCATGTTGCATGGAAACTCTTATATTGGAGGCATAGTGTCATCAGGTATTCCAAACTTGGTGAACCTTTCGCAGTTGGACTTAAGTGATAACCAATTCTCTGGTTCATTACCAGTTGAAATTTCGCGGATGAAAGATTTGGAGTTTTTGATTCTTGCTTACAACCAGTTTACTGGCAATATACCTTCAGAATATGGAGATCTTCTTAAAGTTCAGGCTCTTGATCTTTCCTCTAATAGGTTAACAGGTTTAATACCACCAAGTTTTGGGAAGCTAAGGTCACTATTGTGGTTAATGCTCGCAAACAATTCATTGAACGGTGAAATCCCACCGGAGTTAGGGAACTGCAGCAGCTTGTTATGGTTGAATCTCGCGAATAATCAACTTTCTGGTTCAATTCCTCCTCAATTAGCAAGTATTGGTGCAAATCCAATGCCTACTTTTTTATTGAATAGGAAAAAAGATGAGGTCAGTGCTGGCTCGGGGGACTGCTTTGCAATGAGGAGGTGGATACCAGCTGACTACCCTCCATTTAGCTTTATATATCCTCTATTAACAGGGAAGAATTGTAGAAGCCTAGGGGATAACTTGTTTAAAGGGTATGTTTTAGTTCCAGTCTGTGAATTTGGTAGTAATGTCCGAATAAATCAGGTACCGGGCTATATTCAACTTAGTGAAAACAAATTGTCTGGTGAGATCCCTCCTGAGATTGGCAAGATGAAGAACATAAGTATGTTGCATTTGGGAGCTAATGAATTTTCCGGTAGGCTCCCTTTGGAGATTGCACAAGTGCAAGCAGTAGTCCTTAATGTTTCAAAGAACAAATTTTCTGGTGAAATACCAAAGCAGATTGGCTATATTAAGTGCTTGCTAAATCTTGACCTATCATTTAACAATTTTTCTGGTCCATTCCCAGCTAGCTTTAGTAACTTGCATGATCTGAGCAAATTCAACATCTCTTACAACCCATACATGTATGGATCTGTACCAGAAACCGGGCAAATGCTTACGTTTGAGAAGTCATCATTTCTTGGTAATCCGTTGTTGCATCTTCCGTCCTTCATGCACAACTCTACGGACAATACTAAAAGAAACATGAACGAAAATCACAAAAGGCGGCCCACAAAGGTGGGTGCGCTTTTGGTAATTTTGGTTCTGGTAGTAGCTTTTCTAATCTGTGGAGTCATGTCACTCCTTGTCTGCCTTGTTATAAAATGCCCCAGAAATACACCAGGACACATTCTGGAGAATACACAGGGCCGACATGATTTGCCAGTAAGTTCAGGTGTATCCTCTTCGGGGATGTCTGATGATGTTAAGGTTATCCGTTTGGACAGAACAAGCTTCACACATTCTGACATACTGAAGGCCACGTGGAACTTCTCGAACGATAGAATTATTGGGAGGGGAGGATTTGGAATAGTTTATCGTGGAGTCTTGCCTGATGGAAGGGAAGTAGCAGTGAAGAAGCTACAAAGGGAAGGAATTGAGGGAGAAAAAGAGTTCAGAGCTGAAATGGAAGTGCTCAGTAGAAATGGCTCAGGTTGGCCTCATCCGAACCTTGTAACTCTTTACGGGTGGTGCCTTGATGGATCAGAGAAACTGCTAGTCTATGAATACATGGAAGGTGGAACATTAGACGACGTCATAACAGATAGAACAAGGTTTACATGGAAGAGAAGAATACAAGCAGCAATCGATGTGGCACGTGCTTTAGTCTACTTACACCACGAGTGCTACCCTTGCATTGTTCACAGAGATGTCAAGGCTAGTAATGTGCTCCTTGACAAGGATGGAAGGGCAAAAGTTACAGATTTTGGCCTTGCTAGGGTCATGAATTCTGAACATACTCATGTTAGCACAATGGTGGCCGGGACTATTGGTTATGTTGCGCCAGAATATGGGCAGACAATGCAGGCCACTACAAAAGGAGATGTGTACAGCTATGGTGTGCTAGCTATGGAGCTAGCAACAGGGAGGCATGCTATAGACGAAGGCGAAGAATGTCTAGTTGAATGGGCAACAAGGGTCATGGGATATGGAAAGAAAGGGTTTACTAGAGCCATGATCCCGGTTGCTGTATTAGTATCTGGACTGGTAGAGGGAGCAGAAGAAATGTGTGAATTGCTTAGGATTGGGATAAGGTGCACGGCTGAAAACCCTTATGATCGGCCTAACATGAAGGAAGTTTTAGATATGTTGATTAGTATTCCTAGCAGCCATAGGGGATCCACGCGTAGCTTTGGATCCTGTCGTAGTTCTTCTCCATTATTATGATAGATTTTGTTGCAACTCAAATCTAATACAGATTTGTAACATACCTTAGCAGATTCCTCTTGTAAAACAGTTCTTGTACATTCATTATTATTCTAGGAAAAAGTTGCCAATTTTGTTAGTTTGAATCCCACAATGTTGTTGTCAAGAATATAAATTTGCTATGAAATTTTCCCTATCTGGCTTTCTCCATCTGAGTTAATCTTTTCCTGTGGTAATATTTTCAAGAACCAGATGAGGTGATGATAGTCCTTAACATTTTTCCCCTTAGAAGCTACCATAAAAATTAACTTACATGATTTACTTAGTGGTAACAAAGTCATTACCAATAGTATTTGAGGTAGTTTAGATGCCTGCTTCATTCTTTCTATAATAATGCTGTATGTTTCATTTACTGGTTACACACAACACAGTTAAGTTACTGTAGGTGGCAACATTGTTCCCTAATCAATCAGGTACTACAATTTTCTAGTGCAATTCAAAGTCCATTTCAAATAAGAGCTAAGAGCTTTTTCCCTGATTCAATTAACAGGAGCATTTTATCCAAACTCAACTTCTGGCAATGGAGCTGGTCCACATCCCTTAGTGCACTTCCACAGTTCCACTATATCAACACACCACCAATTTTGAACTCGACATTCATTGCTACAAACCAAGTCATGTTCCTGCGCGCTGACTTGTTCGAGCATAAAGATAATTGCATAGACCCGCGCCTCTCATGCCTGCCGCCTCCACCTCAGCAGCCATTACATACAGGCAACATAAGTCAACGGCTTAGTTTTTCTTTTTCTTTTTTTCCCCATAAATTAAAACCACCACGAGTTATAAAACAAGAAAAAGAAAAAAAACAAAGATACATGGGGGAACTAGGCTAGACAAGAATACCATTTGAAAGAAAGAGAGCATATGCTCAAATCTCTATGCTAGAAAATTCTAGTATGATGAAAATTTAATCTCCATGCTATAAAATTGTATATGACAGATTGACGTTCACCTTTATGCCTGTTTCCTGATAAGCTGTAGATTTAATTTGGGTTTTCTTTTAATATGGGCAGAATTAAGACAAGTTAATCACTTTAGGAATGCTTTTCCCTATGCTAATTCTGGGGTTATTGCATCTAATCTCTTCAATGAGTTTAGACCAATTCTTGAGATATAGGCAAATCTGAGGATCTAGACAAACATATCGACTGACATACATATCCATAAAGTGTGAGCCAAAATAAAATAAAGAGAGAGATCACTTGTATCACCTAAAGCAAAAAAATAGGAATAAAAAACAGTCAGAATTAAGAAAACATCCTTTTTTTAAGATACTTTAGCATTTGTTTAACAAGATTATTCAAAAGCCGCTCCATAAAATAATGTTTTTGAAGCCATATTCTTATAATGTATAATGGCTCTGAAGAAAAGTAGTAACCTCATCGCATATGAGTGCAATCTCAATAGGAAAGAGCAAAATACAAACAGCCTAGCTCCTGTTGGCTTTTATGCAAAACTTGAGATCTTATCTCATCCTATAAAGATCTCCTGACCCACATATAGAGGCAAAATATTAAATATGTTTTAAAATAAAGATAAACATGCTTGCACAACATAAGATAAACATGCTGGAACAACATAAGCCTGGTTTTTGCAAGATCATTCTCAATTAAGTTTTAACTTCTATACGTTGACACTTTAAGATCACCTAAAAGATGATTACATGTAACATGTTACAATCTGTAAACTGATTCGTGGAATTATTAATCTGTAAACTAAGGCAAATAATCTACTATGATAGTATGTCACATTGATATTTTAAAATGTTATTTTGTGGCTTGAATTATTTTCTTGTATTTTTAGGAAACCCATAATCCCGATAGGTTTAGAAAAATCCATTGTCCTAATAGATTTGAGAAAGGAAAACTTATAGTCATTGTCAAATTAGGAAGCCTTTCTCTTATATTGGGATTATTTGGGATCTATATATAGGGGCTGTAGTTGGGGATTCTATAAATTGTATTGTGATTTTCTCCTCATTCATAGTGAAAAACTCTCTCTACTTCTACCCCAAGGATTAGGCTTAGCCGAACCTCGTTAATTAAATCCTTGTGTTGATTTTTCTTCTCTATTTGCTTTGTGTGTGATTGTATGCTAGTTAACTCACGATCTTCCGTAACAATTGGTATCAGAGCAAAGTTCGGATTTCTACATATAATCTAGGGTTAAGATGTCTTCATCATCTTCAACAAAGTACGAAGTAAAGAAATTTGACGGGGGTTCTAGTTTTAGTCTATAGAAGATTAGGATGAAATCGTCCCTGGTGTTACAAGGGTTATAGAAGGCAATTGATGAGGATTTTCTGAAGAGATGAAAGAGACAGAGAAAGCTGACCTGAAGGAGAGAACTTTGAGTGCGATCTTCATGAGCGTTACAGATAGCGTTCTTCGGAAAATTGCTGAAGAAACCTCTGCAGCAATGGCATGGAAGAAGCTGGAAAATCTCTATTCTAAGAAGTCATTGACAAACCGCCTCTACCTGAAAAAGAGATTATACAATCTCCGTACGAACGAAGGTACACATGTTAAAACTCACATTGATGAGTTTAATTCAGTTATAATGGACCTGAAGAATGTGGATATCAAAATTGAGAGTGAGGATCAGGCATTGATTGTGTAATGTTCTTTACCGTCTTATGATACTTTTGCCGATACGCTGCTATATGGGAAAGACAACATTTTACTGGAAGATGTTAGTAATGCACTAAAATCTAAAGAGTTGAAAAGGAGCTTTCCAGACAGCAGAATTGAGGGCGAGGGTCTTGTGATTAGAGGAAGAACACAACAAAAGAATTTTAACAGGAAAAAGTCAACCGCCAGATCAAAGTCTAGAGCAAGGAAGCAAAATTGTTATGAGTGTGGGGAGTAAGATCATTATAAGAGAGATTGTCCAAAGCTAAAGGAGAAAAGATGTAAGCAAAAAATAGATAATTCGGCAAATATTATTGACACTGGCAATAATTCTGATGATAGTGACTATATAGGGGAAGTCTGTGCTGTGAGTTCTAGTCATGGGCAGAATTCTTGGGTTCTTGATTCTGGTGCTACTTTCTACATATGTCCACACAAGAATTGGTTTACAAGCAAATGCGTGGGATTGTCTACATGGGAGATGATAATCCATAACCAGTGGAGGGGATTGGTAACATCAAATTGAGAATGTTCGATGGAATTATCAGAAACATTGAGTGTTGGCCTGTTCCTTGGATAAAGAGAAATTTGATTTTTCTTTCGACTTTGGATTATCAAGGGCATAAATTTTACCCCGAGAATGAAATACTTAAAGTGTGTAAAGGCTCCATGGTACTAATGAAGGGTAAAATGCATTCTAAATTGTATCATCTTTAGGCCAGTGTAGTTGAAGGGGAAGCTGTTGTAGCTTCTGAAAAAAGTGATCTGAATCAGTCTCAGTTATGGCACTTGCGACTTGGTCATATGAGTGATAAGAGATTGTCTTTGTTGAGTAAGCAGAATATGTTAAATGGGTACAAAGATCAAGTTTTGAATTTTTATTAGCATTGTGTGTTTGATAAACAGACAAGGGTAAAGTTCAGCAAGAAGGCCGAGCACAAGATCAGAGACAAGTTAGATTATATACATTCAGACTTGTGGAGTCCAAATAGAGTTCCCTCCAAGAGTGGTACCAGGTATTTTATGACTTTGATCGATGATTACTCAAGGATGGTGTGGGTATATTTTTTGAAAATAAAAGATAAGGCATTTCCGACATTTGTTGAATGGAAGACAATGGTTGAGAGGCAGACGAAAAGAAAAGTTAAGCGTCTTCGAACTGACAATGGGTTAGAATTTTGCAATTTTGAGTTCGATAATTTATGCAGCACAGAGGGCATAGTGAGACACTGCACTTGTGTTGGAACACCACAACAAAATAGTGTTGCAGAACGTATGAAAAGAACGCTTTGTGATATGGCACAAATCATGCTTTCATACTCATGTGTTAGCAAGGATTTTGGGCTGAAGCAATCAATACAGCTTGTTATTTGGTCAACAGATCTTCATCCACAGCTATTGAGTTCAAAACTCCTTTTGAGGTATAGTCTGGTTCGCCTGCTGATTATTCAAATTTAAGAATATTTGGTTGTCCTGCTTATGCTCATGTGAGGGATGGAAAACTTGAAGCCGAGGGCAAAGAAGTGCATATTTCTAGGGTATGCAACTGGAGTGAAAGGTTATAGGTTGTGGTACACAGATCAAAAGAATCCAAGGCTAATTATCAGTAGGGATGTAACATTTAATGAATCTGCCTCACTAGACAGTCAAAGGGAGAAGGCAATAGCAGAAATAGATTGTGGTGTCAGTGACCGCATAGAGCTAGAAATTGAATCTCCACTAGCTCAGCCCACTAGTTCTAAAGTAGAAGAAATGAATGAGGTACAAAATATTGATCAAGATGATAATGTTGATGCACCCGCGCAACAATAACCATATAGCATTGCAATAGACAGAGAGGAGTGAGTGTTCAACCGACCACAAATGTTTGCGAACGTAGTTGATGTGAATCTTCTTGGATATACAAATCCTGTGGGGTTTGCTTTGGCAGTTACAGAGACCGTTGATGCGTTTGAGTGTTATAGCTATCCTGAAGCTATTCAGAGTACATAACCAAATCGACGGATTAGTGTTATGGCTAAAGAGATTGAGTCTCTTAATAAGTTTAGGCGTTGCCTAGACTTGGTTGATGTGTGTGACAATGGGTAGAGCCCTCGTGAGGGCTGAGGGCAAGGTAGAGAGACATTGTTCCTGTTAATGAAGAGAATTCAAGCCAAGGGGAAGATTTGTTATTTTGTGGCTTGAATTATTTTTTTATATTTTTAGGAAACCCATAATCCCTATAGGTTTAGGAATATCAATTGTCCTAATAGATTTGGGAAATGAAAAACTATAGTTCTTGTCAAATTGGGAAACCTTTCTCTTATAAGTTTGAGACTATTTGGGATCTATATATAGGGGTTATAGTTGGGGATTCTATAGATTGTATTGTGTTTTTCTTCTCATTCATAGTGAAAAACTCTCTCTGCTTCTGCCCCGAGGATTAGGCTTAGCCAAACCTCGTTAAATCCTTATGTTAATTTTTCTTCTTTATTTATTTTGTGTGTGATTGCGTGCTAGTTAACCCACATCTTCCTCAACATAAAAATAATTTACAATGCCAATGTATATAAGATAAATTCTTCCCCAAATAGGACACAAAGTCTCCAACAGGGCAAAACATAGCATATTGTCCTGATCAAAGCCGCATAAATCCGAAATTTACGATCCAAGTACGGCATATGGGGATCTTGCTATCTGTTTGTCTACTAGACTCCACGATTAAAAGTAAAAAGGACAAACAAATTTTTATGGCAATATTGCAACATAGAAACAAAACAAAATAAACAAAAAGGTTACAAAATAAATTCAATTACCACCTTCCAACAAGTGGAAGGAGATAAATCCAAATTAGCTAGCTAGGGGAAGAAACTAAAAGCAAGTACTGTAGGTGAGATCTGATAGAGATTTAATGTGGAAAAAGGAATTGTCCAATAATAGACCAATAGGAAACCTATATTCCTAGCAAATTGAGGCAGGTGATGTAGAGTGAGTGATATCAAGTCATGAAAAAAAAAACACAGAAACATCTTTACCATACCTCACGTGAGAAGGCCCCTCCACTAACTAAACTCAGCTAGTCATATCTCCTAAAATCCCACCATCTTAAAAAAAAAAAAAAAAAAAAATTTGAAAACAAGAAGAAAAAAACCATACACAGCAATAGATGATTGTCTATAAGTAGTGAGATAAGGAGACAGTGAAACATGAACTACTGCTACTAATTAACTAATAAGAGAAGATGGAGAATAATTCCTATGAATATAGTAGGAAAGTAATGAAGGATGTCTCTCTTCAGGAGCTTAGAGATAGGCTTGCTGAATTTGCCAAAGTTAGAGGATGGGATCAGTATCACAGTCCTAGGAACCTTCTTCTTGCTTTGGTAAGCCTCCTAACATGTCTTAAAAATAGTAATCCAGAATTAACCGTCCATAGATTTACAATGAATGCGATCTTATTATATGTATATGTATGTTATATTATGTGACAATCTTCTAAGTTTTTAACTAGATGAGAGTGTCACACAATTTCAACATTACACTTTTAATTAACTAAACATATTATGTCTCAACATGCCATCCGCATGCGCGTACCTGATTCTTTTTCATGGACCAAAAATCTGGAAATAATTTTTGCTTTAGTCGCACAATGAGTTTAGTTAAACCCACAGAATCTGTCACAGATCTAACTCTGTCTATAAATAGACTACATACATGTACTTTGCATATAAGAAACTTATAGTCTATTTTTTTTCTTTTTGGTATACTTCTTGTGTACGGGCATGTTTCGCCCTTTTTAATGAAATTTATTACCTTATCAAAAAAGAAAAAACCTTATAGTCTATTTTGTAATTGTTGGAACAGGTTGGAGAAGTGGGAGAGCTATCAGAGATATTCCAGTGGAAAGGGGAAGTTGCAAGAGGACTACCTAACTGGACATCAGATGATAAGGAACATTTGGAGGAGGAACTGTCTGATGTTTTGCTATATCTAGTTCAGCTAGCTGATGTTTGTGGACTTGATTTAGGTCAAGCAGCTCTTACCAAGATTCTCAAGAATGCTCAAAAATACCCTATTACAAAACCTACTTAATTCTCACAAATAGAAGTTATAATTTATTGCCAATTGTTGTAGGCATCTTAGAAGGAAGCCTTGGAGCAACATAAAGTTATCTTCGTGCAACCTATAGGTCACGGGTTCGAGCCGTGAAAGCAGTCACTAATGCTTGCATTAGGGTACGCTGTCCACATCACACCCTTGAGGTGTGGCCCTTCCCGGACCCTGCGTAATCGAGCATCTTAATTAAGCTAGTGTTATATATTTCTTTCTTGTGGAGTGTCTTTTTTTATTATAGTTTCTCCTCTTTTCCCTATGTATGAGGTATCTTTGAGAGTTTAAAGGCAGGCGATCGAGAATGTATTTTCCCTTGTATTTGACTTGCTCTAAAAGTTTCTTGACTTACTTTCAAAATCAGAAATCCATGTTTAATTATAAACACTTAATCAGTTTTAATAATGATTTGTCAAAAAAATTTAATATATCAGTGAGTGAAATTTGATCACATGCTAGAGTAATAGTCCAGAAGTTTGCATGGGCACAAAGGGATGATTCATAGTATTTCGTAAGTCTAGAACATTGTGCCTTCTAGCATGCATAACCGTTTTGGGCTTCTTAATTATCAGGAATAAAAAAAATAATTCTGAAATAAAATGCGAGATTATTTTGTCATGTGTTTGGTTAGAATTTTCGATTTCGATATAATAATTTGGGGATTATTATTTTTATCATTTTAATAACAATATGAGGATTAGCTAATACCTGGATACAACAACAACAACCCAGTATAATCTCACTAGTGGGGTCTGGGGAGGGTAGTGTATACACAGACCTTACCCCTACCCTGGGGTAGAGAGGCTGTTTCCAATAGACCCTCGGCATACTTCCCTCCAAGAACTCCCCACCTTACTCTTGGGGTGACTCGGATTCACAACCTTTTGGTTGGAAGTGGAGGGTGCTTACCATCAAATGAGAATAATAAGCTTCTTCGAAAGCTCTTCTCTTAAAGTCCTTTAGAACTCTAAAATTAAAAATTAAATAAAAATTATATAATTTTATTCAATTTTAAACCAAACATACATATACATACCCTATATATATGTATGTGTGTATATTAATTCAATGAACCAAAAAAATGGTAGTACTAAATAATTAAGAATTATTAGTTTTTCTGTAAAAATTATTATTATTCTTTTTTGTAATTAAGTAAATTTTATTACGAGGGAAAGATAAGTGTACAGGTACAACTAAGGGTGTCAATGTTTCGGTTCGGCCAGTTATTTTATAAATTTTGTACCATATCAATTTTTCGGTTATTTTCTTATGTATAGCCAAAATTAGACTTTTCAAAACCATCCCAATCATACTGGCTCATGAACTAGTGAAGTCCTACATCGGGAAACAAGTATCACCTAGATGCATGATCAAAATTGGCATATGATTCTGTTGAATGGCCTTTTCTGGAACAGGTCATGTTTGAACTAGGTTTTCCATCCCAATTTATTACTTGGATAATGGAATGTGTGCAAACAGTGAACTATACAACTGTGATAAATTGGGAACCAACAGAGCCTTTTAATGCTGCAAGGGGTCTTAGGCAAGTGGATCCAATGTCACCTTTTCTCTTTGCTATGGCTATAGAGTACCTTAATAGATGCCTGGATGAACTCAAAGAAGTAGAAGCTTTTAAATATCATCCTAGATGTGCTAAGCTAGGAATCACTCATCTCAGTTTTGCAGATTATTTTCTTATGTTCACTAAAGGAGACCTAGCATCAGTAGCAGCAATGCAGCAATGCTTGCTTCATTTCTCTGCAGCCTCTGGCCTTCAAGCTAACATGGGAAAGAGTTGTGTGTATTTTGGAGGGGTTCAACATTAGGAGAAAGAAACAATACTAGCTAAGTTGGGATTCAACCAAGGAGACCTCCCTTTCAAGTACCTTGGTGTACCATTATCTACAAAGAAACTGAATCTTATCCAGTGAAAGCCACTTGTTGACAAGATTACAGCTAGAATCACTTCTTGAACTGCCAGAAACTTCTCTTATGCAGGCAGGGTTCAGTTGGTACAATCAGTTATTTTTGGGGTACAATCATATTGGGCTCAATTATTCCTAATACCTGCAAAAATCTTGTCACTTATAGAGGCTTACTGTAGGAGCTTTGTCTTGTCTGGAACTAATACAATCACAAGGAAATCACTGGTAGCATGAGAAAAAGTATGCTCTCCAACATCCATGGGAGGATTAAACCTAATAAACATCAAATTGTGGAATAAAGATGTTGTGACAAAAATATGTTGGGACCTAGCTCACAAACAGGACAAGATATGGATTAAATGGGTGCATACATACTATATAAAAGGACAACAAATTCAGGAAGCATGCATTCCTCAACGAGCCTGTTAGATCATAAGGAAGATAATGTAAGCCAGAGAGGATATGAAGCTAATTCAAAATGATACAGCAATAAAGAAAAGCATCACTAGCCTGGTATATAAACAACTACTACCCAACAATGCTAGAGTGCCTTGGAAATGTCTCATGTATAGGAATGATTCTCAACCTAAAGCCAAGATAATTATGTGGCTAAGATTACAAGGTAAATTGATGACCATTGACATACTCATAAGATGGGGGATGAATGTAGAAAGAAAATGCAGTCTCTGTCGAGCACAAGAGGAAACTAGAGATCATCTGCTAGCAGGATATGAATATTCCAAGAGACTCTGGGAAAAGACTATGCAGTGGATTCAACATCAAATCTGCAAGCATACACAGTGGAAGCACCATCTGGAATGGGCTATCGAAAGTGCAAAAGGAAGATCACCGCAAGCTCAAATATTCAGGATGGCGCATGTAGGATGCCTCTATGCCATATGGATGGAGAGAAACTATAAGAATTTTCGAGAAGAAGAGTAAAAATTGGGAAGCAATTATAAGAGAGATAGCAATGATGTGCCATGTTAGAGTAGCACCACGAGTCCAAACCATCATGCATGGTCTTCAGTTTTAGTAGATAGTTCGTAGTTATGATGTATAGATTTTGTTCTTGGGTGTTTATATAGATAGCTGACTGAGTTAGTCGAGCTATGATTTTGTAATTATTTACACTGGTGATTAATAAAAAAGTTAGTTACCAAAAAAAATAATATCTCACTCATGTCGGTTTCTCTTCGGTATCGGTACGGTTCGGTTGATTTTCGGTAATTATTTTAAATGTCATGTAAAAGTCACTAGTAGAAATAGAATGCAATAATATACATACTTTTATAAGGACTTAAGAAAACTCTTTAGACATTTTTACAGTTTAAAAGGTGATGAATTAAGAAAACATGAAAGATGGCTAGAGTATAGCTCCATCAACTAGTCTACAATATCGTAAAAGAAGCTAAGCAAATACAAAAAAATATTAATCACACGAGTGGAAAGATATTAACCAAGTTGTGATTCAAGAATAAAGTCTATAAAAGATTAATTCAAAAAGATAAATCTAGATCATACGAAAAGAAACATATTCAATACATTATAGTTTGCTACACATAATCGCCACAATACCTTGTGTCTTCCTAGTGAATATGCTGGAAATAATTTAGTTTCAATAGAAGTAGCATAATAGATTTGGGAATTAGGATTTTGAGTTTAATTACTTGTTGGCTTGTAACTGTTTCATAATTCCAAGGCCCAAGAAAAAATTTAATGCTTTACTATTTTTAAACTTAATATATAAATATATTTTTTACATTGTAAATTTATTCGGTATGGTTCGGTTTATTTTCATAAAATAAAAAAACTTACCCTAATTATTGGTACAGTTATAGATTTATATAAAAACAAAAGAGACCTAAAAATCGATTCGGTACGGTACGATTTGGTCGATTTAATCGGTTTTTAAATATCCATTGACACCCCTAGTTACAACCAAGCAAAAGAACCCATAAAACTGAACAAACCTCAGCTTTGGTAACCAACAGCACATGCGCACCAATAACTACCCATACCCCTAACTACATCATCCTCTATGAATATAATAGTCCATTTGGCCAATGTTCTAAAATCAGCTTATTAATTTGAGATGTATTTTTTGTTAAAAGTATTTTTTTCAAAAGTACTTTTGGTGAGAAATAGTTTGTATTTGACTATTTAATTTAGAAAATACATCTGATTATCAATTAGTGTTTGACCAAACTTTTAAAAAATGCTTCTAAATGTATTTTTCTTAAAAGTATTTTTAAAAAAAGTGCTTTTAGAGAGAAACTATTTTTTTTGCTTCTCCAAAATTACTTCTGTTTCTCCTCAAAAATACTTTTTTTTTTCTTCCAAAAACTTAGCCAAACAGGCTATAAATTCAGCTTACTCAACTGTCCAGCCAGCTTTAGCATCGACTATGAACCTTCTGTATGTGTATGATCCTCCTCACCAGCACCTCAGGAGTACTCATTTTACTTAGAAATTTTTCTGATTCCTCTCTTGTCAAATGTAGTAGATAGCTCCAGCTAATGCCATACGGTATATATTTCTTCTAACCATGTGATCTGATTGAAAAGGTGGGGAAAAAAGATTTAACTCCACATTTACTTGGCTTCTTTCAAGATGTCAATAGATTTGTATTAATTAGGTGAATACAACTTTTAATTTAAAGAAGGCAAAATACATAGTTTATCCATCAAGCTTGCAGCGAAATACCTGTTACACTCTTCTCTTTCACGAAAAACTTTTTACATATTCAACCTTTCAAAACTGTGTCTAAGATACATCATTTTTGTGCTTGACCAATTTTTTAGATAACATGAAAGTCATACCCTAATAGGGTCGTGACACGTGTCATTGACTTTAAAAAGGAAAAAAAATAGAAATTAAAATTAAAATCCATCTTCTTCATCTTTACATTTTGTATCTTAAGCACCATTGTTGCTACCACCATGGTTGTTTGTGAGAAAGTTTCCAACAACACCAAAATTCAACCACACTATCTAAACAACTAGCCGAAAATAATCGAGCAACAAATTGAGTTCAATAACTCAATAATCAACAAGACCCAATTGAATTTTCAAGCTTTTTTCGATACCCCATAAATAGTGGATTCTAGATTTTTTCACTAAACCTTAAATACTACTGTTAAAGCTTTTAAATCTATCACAAATAAATAGTTTTCACAATATTTGGACAATAAATCAACAAAATCTGCTCAATTTTAGATCTAAAATTGATATGTTCTTTCAAAAATTCTATTTGGGGAAGAAAATGAGGGAAGGGTGGTGAGGAAGAAGACCAGGGGGAGGGGGAGGAGAGACAAAAAATGAGATTTTTTACGGGCTTCACGCGCTTTTTTCTTTTTTGTAAATACGCAAGTGCTATCTGGTCAAAAGTAGTATGCCTTAGACACACTTTTAAAATGTTGAGTACGTAAAAGGTTTCCCGTGAAAGAGAGGTGTGTAATAGGGATTTCGCTGCAAGGTTGATGGGTAAACTATGTATTTTGCCTTTAAAGAAGGGAAAATCTTACTTTATACCTATTAAGTCCAAACTATTTACCTTTTAATACCCATGCCCAAACTATTTACTGCTCCTACCCATACGACCCAGACCATTTACGCGGCCCACCTATTAGTGGATTCTCATCCCCGGCCCAAATTATTTCACCCAGCAGCCCACGCAATTAGCGGATCTCATACCCACCGTCTTTAATGCCTCATTTATTTTGTCTTCATCCTTTAACACAACAGACAATTTCCAAATCTCCATAGCCAAACCATGAGAACCCATATTTCACCCAGTTTTGAGTTTTTAATTTTTTGATTCTGTTCTATCTCTTCGTCTAATAGTAATTTCTGGGTGAAATCTTTGCTTGTGAAAGTACATTTTAGTGAAAGTGGGTTTTCAAAATCACAGAATTTTGTATTTTTCTTTGTACTTTTATGAATCAATATCTATAGGTTGTTGTTTTCACTATGAGTCGGAAGCATTGTGCGTTTAGATGGTGGCTCTGTGGATAATATCATTCTTCAACCCAAGTAGTTGCTGACTCCGTTGCCTCAGTCATGTCTAGTCCTAAGTTTTTATTATTTTCTGATTCTCCGTCTATGTTTAGTCCTAACCCTAGCAGTAGTCATGTTGAAAACACAACTGAAAATATAGAATTAGAGGGTGAAAAAGGCAACAATATTGATGCTTCGTCAGTCGATGGAACTCCATACCAATCTTTACCCAACATAAATTCCGAACCAGTCATAGCAGGTGTTGCTGTGAATGATAAGGAAAAGGTAAAGTTGTTGAGGATTCTGAGCTAGGGGGAAGTCGGCGTGAATCCGTACCTGAAACAGAGACACAACCAGTAGATGTTGATTGTAGTAATGATTCTCAATTAAAGAAGAAAAATATTGGTGTCGCACCCAAGAAGGTAATTTTCTTAAAATTAGGATATGTGCTTTTGAATGTATAGTACATTGTTATTTTTTGATTTTCTGATATGCTTTTGTATTATATTATAGTTATAGTCAGTTGTGTTATTTTTAAGTGAATTCTATTTCTGAAATAATTTATATGATCATGTTTTGCATTGTTGAGATTCCCTTGTGCCTATAGACATAATGTGTGTGTGTGTGTTATGCAATAGTTTTTATAGTTATAGGCAGTTGTTGGAACAACCCCGTACAATTATATACCATGTTAGTATAGCTATATACTATATTGGTATATTGGTATCATATGCTTTTGGATCCTTTTTTGGCTGTCTTGGCTATTTGTTTTTCCTTTAATAATAGTAGTATCGTACAATATCTTGAAAATACTTTATAGCTGCAAACCTTTTTGCTTTTTCTCTTAATGCCTATCTGTTATGTAATAGTAGTATAGTCATTTATAGTTGTCGGAAATTAGCCAGTAGAGCTATATACCCTGTTGGTATAGTTATATGCCGTGTTGGTATCGTATGGTAGTTGTAATGTTTTTGGTTGTTTTGGTTGTAACATTTTTGATTTCCTGGTATACCCCGTTGGTATAATTATAGGCAGTTATTGGAACAACCCTGTACAACTATATACCTAGTTAGTATAGCTATATACTATATTGGTATATTGGTATCTTATGATTTTGGATCCTTTTTTGACTGTCTTGGCTATTTGTTTTTTCTTTAATAATAACAGTATCGTACAATATCTTGAAAGTACTTTATGACTGCATACCTTTGCTTTTTCTCTTTATGCTTATATGTTATGTAATAGTAGTATAGTCATTTATAGTTGCCGGAAATTAGCCAGTAGAACTGTATATCCTGTTGGTATAATTATATGTCGTGCTGGTATCGTATGGTAGTTGTAACATTTTGGTTGTTTTAGTTGTATTTTTAAGTGAATTCTATTTTTGAAATTATTTATATGAACATATTTTGTAGTGTTGGGATTTCCTTATGCCTATGAACATAGATTATAAACCAAAGGTTGATTGGGATACCAACTGCCATGTTATTCGTCTATTGAAAGAGAATTTATCAAAGACGCAACTTTAGATGTTTAAGAAAACATGCTTTGGATATTTTTTGGATCTTCCACCAGTTATTGTACAGATTTGGGTTATGCACTATTTGCTTATTAGAGAAGTACATTATGAGGTGAAAAATGAGATGCGGTTTGTAGTGAGTGACTCTAGGTTGCGCTTTGGTTTAGGTGAATTTGCACTTGTTACTGGGCTGAAATGTAAGGGCGATACAAGTATAGATAGCGTAGAAGAGAATAGGTTGATTCAAAATATTTTGGGACTGCATCTATGACATTGGCCCAATTAGAAGATTGTTTTACGAAGAAAAAATGGAAAACAACTGATGATGCGTTGAAGATAGAAGTTCTTTATTTTGTGAACAATTTCTTACTTTCTCTGCTCAAAACAAAGGTTATTTCACGGTCTTACATTAATTTGGTTGAGTACGGTGATTTTAATAATTATCCTTGGGGTATATATATTTATAACGCTACAATCGACTCGTGTTCCAACAAGTTTCAAGATACGCCTTCTTTTTATAGACTCGGTGGCTTCCCGTTGGCTTTACAGATTTGGTTGTATGAATGCTGCCCAAGTTACTTTGTTGATCATATTGAAAACAAACTTCCACGAATTCTGAATTTGGTAGTCATGGGTCAAATACAGAATGAGCGAGTTGCTTTGCGAATGTTTAGCTTGCAACGCGAGCAGGTAATTTTTTCATATTTTTATTGTCTCTCTTAATGTTTTGACACAGTAGTTTAGTCACGGGTAGTTGTAGCAATATCCCAGATCAATGATATACTTTGTTGATATACATGTATACCATATTGGTATCATATGGTAATAAGAATCTTTTCTGCAACTTATACTTTTAATTTTCTCATACCTTTATTGCATCTTTTAATGTTTTCGTACAGTATTTTAGTCAGAGGTTGTTGTAGCAATATCCCATATCAATGATATACTATGTTAGTATACATGTATACCATATTGGTATCATGTGGTAATAAAGATCTTTTATCTTTCTACATTTTATTATCACTTTTATTTCTAATTAGTGTGCTTAATAATTGCAGCTAAAGAACATCACCCTAACTGATGCTGAGAAGCAACTATTTGATGTGCGTGATTTAAACTTTGAAATTGAAGTTGATTGCACTGACAGTCAGCCTGATAGCTTTCAGGTTTTTGGCACTCAATTGCCAAAGACACAAAGTATGCATCAAAGTACTGGAGGTGATTCTGAACCTACCAATGCTGAGGTAATGAAGGAGTTACAAGGTTTGAAGCTTTTTGTAGAGACCAAGTTTGAGTAGGTGTGCCTATTGGTAGACAGTTAATGAAACCAGAGGAAAATTCAGTGGTATTGATATTTTATATAATATAATGCTATAGTATATTGATCAAAGATGCAATATATGCTTATAGGATACTATTTCATTCTTTACTTTTAGTGCACATAGTATATAATAATAAAATTATTATTTTCTCATTTTCAGCATAAGTAACAGGATAATGGTCCTTACTTTGGTGAGATTCATAATGATTATGACCAGTTTGAAATGGGCGATGGTGGGAATGATCCTGTAGTTATTGGAGATAGCATGCCCAAAGCGCCTTCTAGTATGTAAATCATAAATTTGATTTTATTTTTTTTACTGTTGTTTTTTGAAAATAGTACTCTTGATTATACTTTTATATGTTTAGTGTCTGGTTTTGGTTGGGTTGGTCGAGAGGGTCGTGCCAGTGATGTCAATATGAAGAACGTCACAACAAGGCATGGCGTAGTTAATGATGATTTGCGTTCTGGTAAAATGTTGTATATGTAAATTTTTTATTCTTTTTTTATTTATTTAACTTTATGTATTTGTGCGTTCACTAACCTTTTTAAACTTTTTTCAGCCCCCTTCGTAAATGATCATGATCTTGGCTTGGATTCTAACTTTGAACTGTCTGCATCTGCAATTGATCAAATCACTGTCATTACGCAATTAGCAAAATATAAGCACCCATCTCATGATGTTAAAAAGTCCGGACCTGCTCCGTTGCCATCAGGAATCCCTGCACAGACACGACCATATGTTGTTATTGAGTCTAATACTGCTCCACTGGGTATGATTGTTGATGTTACTAATTCTGAAGTGAGTATGTAAATGAGAGATTTTTGATAGTTTTTTTTATTTAAATAGTGATGCTGATAATGTTTTTATGTGTTCAGCATCTCGGGTTGATGGTGTTGGTCAAGTGGATGTTGGTGGCAATAATGTGAATTTGCCTTCTGGTAATGTCTTCTATATATAACTTTTCATTCTTTTTTTAAAATTTCTTAACTTTGTATATTTGTTGATTCACAAGCATTTTCTAATTTAAGTTCCATGTCGACACGAGGGTGATCTTGACTTGGATCTGATTTTGAATATACTGATTCTCAACTTGATCTAATTGCTGCCATTACACAAGGAGGGAGACGTAATGTAAATCAATCTGGAAATGAACTGACAACTCGTGATGTAAATAAGTCTAAACTTGATCAGTCGGTATCAAGAACTGTTATCCAGACACAAACAGATGTTGAAACAACTCCTGCAGTTTTCACACGGAGAAGACGCCCTGCAACTGTAAAACAGTCCCCGTATAGGAATGACTGGCAATCTGGTGTTAGTGCAGTTGGGGGATCCTCGAAGGTTATCAAAGGAAGATTTCCATTTGTAAATGATATTTCAGTGGTTGTTGATTATAAGACGACTGCATTCTCAAACTTTGTTGAAGCAAACATGCAATTGGGAGAGTGCGTATTCGTTTTCATGTACTTTTGTTTTTCTGTTTTCTTAATTTTTGTTGATATATTTCTTATCCATATCTTCTTTTATACGAAATAGGGAAGTGTATTTACCTGGTGATCAAAAGCTGGACACTTGTTTTGACTTTGAAGTTGAACAGATTATTGATAAGACGTTTTTCCATACATTAAAATATTCTGGTAGGCCGCTGTCTAGTTCGGTATGTGTACTGTTTTTTATTTTTGTTGTTGTATTATTTCATGCATATTGTTAGTGTTAGTCATGTTTTCTCCACTCATTTTTGCAGCACTTGGATATTATATTCTACTATCTTTGGAAGAAGGTGAAATATGAAATTAATATGCCAATCAAAGTCACAACTACATATACTCTTTTTAATAATATCATTCAAAGGGTTTACACAGAATTTGTAAAAGGTGGGAAACAAGATCATTTGATTGATAGATTAGATGATATAATGGAGTACATGAAAGGATTTAGGATACATTGCAACACTCCGTGGCATCAGGTTGATCATGTCCTCTTTCCAATTAATTTGGCAGAAAAGTGGCATTGGATATTGGGGTGTGTATCATTCCATAAGAGATATTTTTATGTATATGACTCGCTACGTAGTCGAAGGCACAAAAAAGCTATTCAAAAGGTGGCAGAGGCATATGCTGTGTTGATCCCCATGTTTCTAGTTAGCATTGAATTTTATAACCAAAGAAGTGATATTGTACTACAAAATGGTCTGCACATGGAAAATGACTTGACTGATCCAATTGAGATTGAAATGATTACAAATCTGCCAACACAACAAAATTCGTAAGAATAGTTACTTTTTTTACTTTATTTTCCTCATTCATATTAATATTTTTCACTACTAATCGATTTTTATATTCTATTCATTTGTTTTATTTCAGAGATTGTGGAGTATATGTTGCATGTTTTGCTAAGTACATTATTGAAGGTCTTCCAATCCCTGTTGCCAATTTTGATGTGGATGGTCTTCGAGCTAAGTTTGGTATACTGTTGTGGCACTATGGGAGGAACAAGCAGTTGCATAGCGAATCAAGTGAATCTGAGGCTCCAGTAGCAAAAACAAAGACTCGTGGAAAGAAGCGCAAGAAGTAGTATAGGTCTCTTTTTGCTTTTAGTTAATCGTAGCACGAAAACTTAGCAGGATTTTAATAGTTTTTGGTGAAGTATAGTATTTTGCATTATTATATTGTAAAAATGCTAGCTTTTAAAAGTATGTTCTAGGAATACAATTGTAATAGTACAATATGTTGCTATAACTGTTTTAATGTTGGAATTTATCTTCAGTTTGTTTTATTAGTCTTTTCTTAGGCTTCTTGAATAAAGTTATTCGTTTATTAGGAGTGCCTTTCGGAGACAAAATATTTTCAGCACTTGAAGTCAAGCCATTAGTGTAGAACATAGCTGTTACAGCAGTACTGTTAGTTCCTACTCCTACTGCCATTTATAGTAGGAGGAGCATTGTTAGTTCGTTGTAATACACGAGCATAAGTTATTTTTGGAGGTGTATTTTTAAGGGAGTTACGGTGTTCAAAAAAAAGGAACTATGTTGCTATTTGGTTGAAGAATAGGGCGAGCATTGATTTGAATGAGAAGAAATATTTTTAGAAAGTGAACTGGTTTTGAATTTGTATTGAGAGTAGTTTTTAGTTGTAGTTGAATCTAAGAAATTCTGTGCAGATTTTGCATTGCTGCACCAATTGTATTCTGCAAAGATTTTGGTTCAGGTATATTAGTGCAGTAGAACTATATACCAATCAGGTATACAGATATACCATTTGGGTATTACGTTGTATTTGAGTACCCTTTTTTCCTGCAGCAACTAGATGTAAATACTGACACAAGTTGCAAAGTGTGCTAATTTTGTTGAGGAAGTATGTACAAATGTTACATTTTTTGGTGCACCACTTGTATTTTTCTGTACATATTTTGGTTTAGCCATATTATTGTAATACAACTATATACCATTAAGGTATAGAAATATACCATTCGGGTATCATATTGTATTTGAGTACCTTTTTGTTATACTTTAATATTGACATGAGTTACAAAGTGTACCCATTTTGTTGAGGAAGTATGTACATATGTTGCATTTGTTTTTGGTGCACCACTTATATTTCTGCACATATTTTGGTTTAATCATATTAGTGCAATATAACTATATACCAATAAGATATACAAATATACCATTCGGGTATCACATTGTATTTGAGTAGCTTTTTTTTATACTTCAATATTGACATGAGTTGCACAATGTGCCCATTGTATTAAGAAAGTATGTACAGATGTTGCATTTTTTGGTGCACCACTTGTATTTCTACATATATTTTGGTTTAACCATATTAGAGCAATACAACTATATACCAATAAGGTATACAAATTTACCATTTGGGTATCACATTGTATTTGAGTACCTAATGATGTACAATAACTGCATGTAAATGGCTTCCAATTAGTTATGCTTCAATACTAATATGAGCTGCAAAGCGTGCCCATTTTGTTAACCATGTATGTATAAATATTGCATTTGGGGCACCACTTCTATTTTTGCACATATTTTGATACCAATAAGGTATACAAATATACCAATAAGGTATACAAATATACCACTTGGGTATCGCATTATATTTTAGCATCTTTTTTTTTTCTGCAGCAACTAGATGTAAATGCATCCCACTTTTATATGCTAAAATAGAAAATAAATAGATTCTTATTGAAAACACAAGTAGTCATATAAAATTTTTGCCAAAAAGTAATTTGGCAAAGAATCACCATGCTAAATATATATCTAGTGCAAGACATGCATTTTATTTCTAAGCAATTCTAATGATATTGATTCTACGATATATGAGTTCTAAAAAAACATTAAAGTATTATATCAATCTCTCGTTGGAATATTTTGGCACGTTTTTCGTTTGTATCCTTTTTTCCCGCATAGTGCACATGTAACTGTATTTTCTTCCCAACCTCTTATGCCCCTGTTCTTTTTAGTCTTCCTGGTTTGATTTTTCCTTTTGGTGGCAGTACCACATGCGAAGAGACATGTTCTGGAATTTGTCACGTTGTTTCATCAGGCAAAGGGTTTACTGGTATCTCATATGTTTCAACAAGTAGTCTATGCTGTAGTAATCCGAGCAATACCTGTATGAATCCATATGGAATTTTTGTATAACTGCCATTGCGTGTGGACATGGAATATCATCTAGCTTAAACCTTTCACAGGTACATATTTTTTCATGTAGGTGCACCACATTTCTTGTTTGGCCATCAATTACTAAATGTAAGAATTGAGTTGATGGCAACACCTAATATAATTTTAATTAAAGAAAAGTCATTAGCTGTATGAAGTAATAGTATTTTTTAAATAACAATATGCAACTGTTTAGTGGAATCTCTAAGGTGCAAAAGTAAAACTACAGTACATGCAGTATTTTTATGATTCTGAAAATGCATACCGTCATCGTCTGTGATAAGATAATATTATCTTCCAATATGTTTTCATACTTTACACCGATGTTCATAAATGATTCCACGACATCCTTTCGATTGGTGTAATTCCATTTCTGAATCAGTGTTGTCATAAAGTCAAGCAAATTCACAACTGGGAGGTCTCTTGCGTGCTTGTTTTCTGCATTTACTGATTCTGCAATATTCGATGTCATGGTTCTATTTGCCTTGGAATGCACCCGGGACTATTTATGATATCCAATATACATCAGGTATGTTTTCACTCTACTATCAATAGATTCTACCTCTGCCATATGTCTGTTGAATTCTTCAACAGTGTATTCTCTTGCTAACGCAAAGTATACTTCTTTGATTTGTTTTTGGCTCTTCCTGAAGTTAGTCTTTATGTTGTTCCACAGATGAAACATACATGCACGATGAGGGACTTCTGGATAGACAATCGAAGTTGCTCTCCATATACTATCATGCATGTCTGATACAATGCACATTCCCTCTCTTTGTCCATAGGTTTTTCTGAACTGCACGAAGAACCACTCCCACGATGCATCATTTTTCGAATCAACAATTGCATATGCGAGGGGTAGAATTTGTCTTGTAAAATCAAAGGAAAAAAATATTACTTACAACATACAATGTTAATTTATCATTTCATATAGTAGTACAGTTATAGGTAGGTGCAGGTATGTAGCAAAATAATTATATACTCTGTTGGTATACTTGTATACCATATTGGTATCATATGATATTTGAAAATCATTTTTGCATCTTTAACTAAATGTAATTGAATCAGTATTGATAAAGCACATCCAAAAAGCATATGGTATGGACTTAAGCTACATGGAAGCATGGAGATCAAAATAAAAAGCAATGCAATTGTTGAGAGGAATACCAAGTGAGTCATACAAGAAAATACCAACATATCTTTATATGTTAGAGTACGCTAACCCAGGATTACTAACACGACAACACACTGAAGTAGATGGGAGCTTCTTGTATGCATTCATAGCTATATATGCATCGATTAGATGATGGATCTATTGTAGGCCAATAATTATAGTTGATAGAAGTTTTTTAAAGTCAACATACAGAGGGACCATACTCACGGCTTCCACGCAAGAAGCAGAGGGTAAGAAAAAAAGTTGTTTCAGAATCAGTATTGAATCAGTATTGGTAAAGCACATCAATTATTCAATACTGATTCTGAAATAACTTTTTTTCTTACCCTCTGCGTCTTGCGTGGAAGCCGTGAGTATGGTCCCTCTATATGTTGACTTTAAAAAACTTCCATCAACTATAATTGTTGGACTACAATAGATCCATCCTCTAATCGATGCATATATAGCTATGAATGCATACAAGAAGCTCACATCTACTTCAGTGTGTAGTCGTGCTAGTGATCCTGGGTTAGCGTACTCTAACATATAAAGATATGTTAGTATTTTCTTCTATGACTCACTTGGTTTTCCTCTCAACAATTGCATTGCTTTTTTTTTTTGATCTCCATGCTTCCATGTAGCTTAAGTCCATACCATATGCTTTTTGGATGTCTCTCTGGATATCTGTTGGTGTATATATGGTTTTTGGGTCAACAAGTTTATCTTGTACCACAACTGCAACAAAAGCTGAGACAACTTGTTTTTGGGAACAAAATCTCTTATCATTTAAACAACTGTAGACAAAATTGAAATACGTCACTTTGAAAAGATTTGATGCTCGCAGGCTTGATGCTTTAAGTCTCCAAGTGCATCTTTCATCCACGCATTCAAGGATATACCTGTTTATAATATAAATACATTTATATATCATATTTTATTGATAAAACAAACACACACAAATCCATACAATTCTATACTCACATAGTATACTTACATAGCATACCTATATACTATATCAGTATCATGTTTTACTGATAAAAAGCATAGACAAACCATCACAATTCTATACTCATATAGTATACCGATTATATATATATACTATATTGGTATCATGTTTTACAGATAATAACAAACACACAAATCAGTACAGTTATATACTCGCATAGTATACTGATATAGAATACTTATATACATATCAGTATCATCTTTTACTGATAAAAAAATACAGACAAACCGGTTCAATTCTATACTCGCATAATATACTGATTTAGCATACTTATATCCTATATCTATATCATCTTTTACTGACAAAAAACACAAATACAAACCAATACAATTCTATACTTACATAGTATACTGATATAGCATAATGATATACTATATCAGTATCATATTTTACTGATTAAAAAAAAACACACAAACCAGTAGAATTATATACTCACATAGTATACCGATATAGCATTCTGATATACTATATAGGTATCACATAGTTATTTACTTGAAATAATTGAGACGAACCTTCTTGGGCATGATTTATTAACCCGATATTGACATTTTTCTCTAACGACATACTACTTCATAACGAGAGCCAACAAGTTCTTGTCTTTATAAATTTGTCCTTTTTCAACTTTTTGATGAAATTGATCAGTTATGATGTTTGTATCATCAAGTTCTATACCGGTGTCATCTCCTTCTTGCACATCAAAAGTACTAATCATCTCACTGCTTTCAAATTGTGTAATTTCTGATGAAATTGTAGCAACATCGAAATTGGAGGTGCTTGCAGCTATAGTATTTTTAGCAAACGACACACATAGTGGGAGTGTTGTCATCCCTGCACTTGATTTTTTCAATTCCATGTAAACACTAATACTCATATCGCTGCAAATTGTAATTGGTGGATATCCTTGAGCAATAACATGCTGAATAACTATTGTGTTACTGTCCTTTTGCAGTTGCTTTGCAATTTCTCTAAGAAGTTGTTCAAATTTCCAACAGGTCTTTATTAGAATTGCATCAACATGAAAGTTTATGAAATTATGGTTATCATCCCATTCTTCATTATGCTGCAGCAGAATTGGTATATTTTCCATGATTCTGAAGTTATAACTACTTTTATGTCCAAAATTGAATCTCGACAATGCAAATTTCAACAGTGTTGATGTCAAATACTGAATTTCAACAGAAAATTTTTCGAAATCAAATCAGTTGTTATGATTCAAACCTTCAGATCTCCAGATATCCAAACTGAGAACAGAACTTTCAGCTAAAAATTCAGAAGTTTGAGCGTTAAACTTCTGTAATCTGCGAAATCAAAATCGAAAAAATAAGATGCGAATTTGAGCATCAAAAGTTTTAGCATCTCCCAAAGTCAAATCAGAGATTTCTACAAAATTTAAGGAGAAAAATTCGAATTTTAAAGAGAAATCAGCATTTTCGCCCTATTTTTTCACACTTCCGATCTTCAAATTAGGGTGGCGATCTTCAAATCTTCAACAGATGCTGGTGGAAATCTCAATTATTGTGCGCTAATTTATGAAAATTTGAGCAGCTTTTGCATTTTATAGGTAGGGCATTAGCGTGAGATAGTTATTTTGAGATACTCGTTTGTTTATTAAATGGGTATAGGATTATAATTATTTAATGAGTAGAATTCTTTTATGGGTAGAGCAGGATAAATATTTTAACTTTTATAGATACTCCTATTTTTTTCCCCTTTAAAGAAGTCGGAAGCTTTGCGGTCCCACCTCTTTGCTTTTCCAAGAAAAAGGAAAAAGAAAGAGACGTTCACTTGCCCAACCACCCAAAAGAAATGGGTATTCACTTTTAGCTTGTATTCCGTAGCCGAAAAATATATAACATTTGTATATAATATACAGAATATATATATATATATATATA
>AWOL01S0025557.1:516-12723 GCA_000715115.1 Nicotiana otophora
GGGTAAGGTCTGCGTACACACTACCCTCCCCAGACCCTATTAATGGAATTCTATTGGGTTGTTGTTGTTGTTGTTGTATATGAAGAGACATATTCTTGGTTAATCATAGCAGCAGATTGATAGTATGTTCTCCAACTCCCCCTTAACAATGGTCAAAGAAATTATTTTGATCGAATGATAGGGGCCAGTTGTTGTAGGGAAGGAGGAGTCTGTGAGGTTGGCTCTAAATTTTGATCCCTAAAAAAAAGCATAGATATTTTACTTGCTCAATTTATTTCTATGATTTATAAGGATAAATTATTTAGCAACTTTCAAGTTGGAGTATCTTCTGTTTAAAGTGACTCCTACTTGGATTTGGTCTTTTATTTTTTTCCATGGCTTTTGAGCTACTTGCTTAGGAAAAAGGTAGGCCATACTTGGAAATTAGTGTATTCAATTTACTTTTACTAGGAGTTTAGCGCAGTTTGAATACCAACTAAAATTTTAAAGATCTATTCCTATTTCAATTATCTGCAAGTAGTTTTGTATTTCAAGTTTGCCACAGTATTCTAATATGAAATCTCTTTAACTTGCTCATTTATCTCTATAAGTATTCTTTTTCGGATGATTTTCGTTTTACAGTCCAACCTCTCTATAACATATTTATTTGTTTCGAATATTTTTAGCTATTATAGCGAAGTGATATTATAAAGAATATATATATTATAACATAGCATGAAAATTAATTTTATAAATAACTTGACTTTTATACTGAATTACTGTTATATAGCGATGTTATAAAGAGGTCTGACATTACTTCTTTTAATACTCAAAATAAATTTTTAGCCTGAGGTTGATTATGTATTTTTTATTTGGACCTGTGAGATGCAGGACTACAATTTTTGTTTCTCGTGTATTCTTTAAGTTGGTTTACATTTTATGCAGAATGCAATGGATTGAAATGTAATCTTGTATGCCCATGTTAGCTTTTGAAAGAAAAATTAAAGGTGACTTTTTGTTTACACAAAGTATATTTTAATTATTTTTAATATTCATATATCATAAAGAAATTAAACCATAAATTCAACAAACATTTTACAACCGCGCGAAATGCGAACATATTCACTAGTTTCTTTTTATAAAGATAAACAATTTGCCAAAGACAACATAACTTCTTGCACCAGAGCTAATGGATAAGGTTTCAATTACTTGAAGTTTAACCAGTTTGAATTAACTTGATTAATTGGGGCTTTGTTTCTTAAATGCTGACTATGAACAGTAACCTTAAATCTGAGTATTGAGTGTATTTTGGCAAAATATTATGACTCATCAGTATAAAATTCAATGAATTAGGGTCCATTTCGAATCGATAATTTCGTAAATAAACAATCTAAGTCAAACAATCAACAGAAATAATAGTTAATGATTCAAGAGTGTGGTAATGGAATTATGGAAAATGAGAAAAGCTCAGATTAAATGTAGATATGGAGTTAATTTTACTAATGGCGAAATACATAAAACGCCCCTTTAAGTTGTCCCCAACGGTCATTTGAACACCTCAACTGAGGCCTTTTTCATTTAAACGTTTCACGTGACTAAAAAGTGAACTCAATAAACACTCGACCTCACCAGCCCCCGTCGCGTATTTACACCTCCGGATTCGCGCGTGTGTAAGTAATCCCAACGGTAATGTAGCGGATTTTTTGTGAAATTCCAAAAAAAAATAAAAAAAATTAATGAAGTCCCTAATTTAAATTCCCAAACCTAACCCTAAAAATTTATTTCACTTCTCACCTCTCCAGTCGCGTATATCTTCTTCCTCCCTAGTAAAGCAGCAAAATTTCTTTTCTTCTCTCTCTCTACTTCTTCTATTTCAATGGAACCTGTTGTTAATTACAAATGTGGCCAAATTATTCCTTTAAAACTTTCTTGGTCACCATTTAATCCGGGTAGAAGATTCTATGGCTGCAGATTTAGAAAAGCTGCCGATGGTAGATGCGATTTTTTCCGTTGGTATGATGTTGAATTGTCCGAACACTATACCAAAGTCATGTATGGATTATTAAAGAGGGTAAAAAATCATGAAGAAGAAAAGTCGAAGTTGATGAAGAAACAAAGGATTTTGGTGTGGCTGCTTGTAATTGTAACTCTGACTTGGTTTTTGAGGGAATCTTCTATTATTTAGGTGTATGGTATATGTATATGGGCATGTAACCCCATTTATTTTACTGCAATGTTATTTTTGATTTATGGCCCATGTTGCCTATTCAATATAGTTGAAATTTACAATGTGTATGATGAAGTTTTTAATGATCAAATGTGTTTTAGTTTCTGCAAAAAAAATTAGACTGCTAAAGCAAAGGTGGACTAATCCGATATCATAATAGCAAAAAACTATACTGCTAATATCATAATACCAAAGGTTGAATAATCTGAAAAACTGAACTAACAAAAGCAGGTTCATATACATCCCATACGAAAGTAAGGGGTCATACATATGACCAAATGACCAATATAAGTAGGTTCAAAATACTTCACAAAATATGGTTCATACACATGACCAACAAAATACAAGAAACTTCTTCCTAAATTTGACTTTGACAAGAGTCAACTGGTGTAGATGAAGTAGAGGTTCCGACTTTCATCTTTTTGTTGGAAACTGCAACATCCCTTTGTTTTTGAAGTTTATTCCCTGTCACAGCTCTATTTCCTTTCCATTTGAGACCATTTGGTCTAAATCCAAGATCTACAATAGTTTGTGCAACATTCATCAAGTTTGCACCGGTTAAAATAAATCTTTCACTTGGGCTACCAGGCTAGAAAATACACTTAGTCAGTAATGAATCATGCATAAGCATAAGGATAGAAAATACAGTTAACTAATATTGAATAATACTTCTCACACTCATATTAAGGATACTAGTTCCTGTTTGTGTGTCTGTGTACAAACCAAGACCAGAATTTCTGGTTCTTTTCTTTGCAACAGAAGCAGCAAGTAATCTGGCAGTAGCAGAAATAGATGCAACAGATGTAAGAGAAACAACAACTGATCTTCCACCTCTTCCCCTACCAGCTCCTCCACTTCTTTCCCTACCACTAATTCCTACAGTTCCTCTACCTCTTACTGATGGTGGTGTTCCTTCTTATCTTTGATGTTTCAGCACACATGGAAGATGGGTCCCTTGGAGTTTGGATTGTGGTAGTTGATATACCTGCAGCTTGGGTTGTATTACTTTGACTACCAGCTTGTGTGCTTGATTGTGTTGTTCCATTTGACCTTCTCTATTGTGTGCTTATTTGTCCCTAGTATATGATTGCTATGTCATTAATCAAGTACTATGAAAATAATAAAAACAAATTGAATTGGAAGTCATCAAACTTACCCTTAAACTGCATATTGACTTGTTGTGACCAACTTGATGGCAAATTAAACATGACATCTTAGCACCGTTCTTTGACAATTTTTACCACTTCTTTGGTTCATCCTTGTCCTTTATTTTGCATTTTTTTGGCCTACCAAACATTGGTTTAACTTCAGAAGGCTCAATTGATGGATTGGTAGACTCAGTCCACACTTGCATGCTTGGAATTAGCTAAATATAGCATTGGTAAGCAGCCAGGAAAGTGTCTTTCCTATACCAGTGTTCAACATAGTCTTCTGCTTCCTTCCCAATCTTATAAAAGGCACATATTTCATGTTGACATGATATACCTCTTAACTGCCATAATCTGCAGCTGCATTCTCTTTTTTGTATATCAACAGTGTGTCTATACATGCCTTCATTCACTTCAAATCTAGTGTCAGCATTCCACTGTACTTTCAACTTCCTTACTATTTCTTTGTTTTCCTCTAAAACTAGTCTTGCCATAGGTGATATATCAGAAGCCCATGTTTCAACAAACTTGATCATATCAACTTGCCTACTTATCATTTTGTGCCTAATTTCTTCAAGCATAGTGATGACAGATTTATGCCTAGGACTTAATATCCAGGAATTAAATATTTCACACATGTTATTTTCTACAACATCACATCTAACCTTCTCATTGAAATATGCCCTACACCAGTATTCTTTATCATAGGACAGTAAACTTTCACAAATACCATTACCTAATTCATCCAATTTCTTCATTTCTTCTCTTAACTTTACCTGAAAAGGAGCCTTAGCACATCTCCAAAACTGCTTCTTTCTCTCCTCTCCCCTCTAAGATTTCTGCCAGTTTGCCCAAATATGTCTTGCACACATTCTTCTTTCAGCAAGAGGTAGCAAATCAGCAACAACAAATGGCAGTCCCTAATAATAACAACAGCAACATGCAATATTAGTGAGATACAACATCAAGTGATCTGGCAATAATAATGATAACAAACAAACAACATAATAAATGGATTGCAGTACCTTTTGCATGTCAGACATGACTGTTAAATCTTCACCATTCCTCAACTCTAAGTTTGTTTTGAGATAGTTGATGAACCAACTCTATGAGTGTGTAGTCTCTTGGTCTACCAAAGCCCAAGCAATGGGATACATCTGATTATTTCTATTTTTTCCAACATCCACTAATAATTCACCTTTACAAGCTCCCTTTAGGAAACAACCTATGATTCTTCTACAACCTGTCATCCATCCCTTCTTCATAGCCTCAAAGCATACATAAAAATATTTAAACAGATGTTTCCGAGGAACTATTTCTGTATCAGTTCTCGCCCAACATGAACTTCCAGGATTGGTAGACTTAATCATGTCAATATAGTCCAGCAACCTTGAAAATTCAAGGTTCCAGTCACCCATAAACTGACTAATTACCTTCATCTTGGCTTTATATACAAGTGATCTTCCTACATACAAACCCCATTTAACCCTTATAACCTCCTGCAACTCATGCGCTGTGATGTTTGGAGTTAAAATGATTCTATCTTGGAGCTTTCTTGCAATGTACTTGGTTGTGCAAAGTTTGTTCTTGTTCTTTGTTGGGCATTTATGGACAGATATATAAGTCTTCACAGTAAAGTTCCCTGAATCCTTATCCATACTACCATATATTTGCCACTTACACTTTTAATACTTACACTTAACTCTTACTCTATCTTTCTCATTAGGTCTAAGCTTTAAAGACACGTTATATTGAATAGCATAGTCAGCAATAGCTTTTCTAAAATCTTCTGCATTATCAAAGATCATGCCCAACTCAAACAGAGGAATTTTAGCATCAAAGTCATACCTGATCTTTTGACTTCTTCGTCTAGGAGGAAGATCAACACCAGGTTCAGCAAGTGGGTCTAACTCTTCATCACTGTCTACACTCCCAACATCTGAGTTGTCCAAATACTCTTCATCCCCACCTAGCTTTACAACATATTTATCCTTCTTATTTATCCCTATATCTTCAAACCCCTTATCAATTCTAGCCACACCAAGAATTACCTCTTCTGTAAAAACAGGTTTTTTCCTCTGCTTCCTCTTACTTTGTGATCCAACATCATTCACATTCTTCTTCAGCCTGTTTCTCTTTACTTCCCTGTCAGCATTCCTCATAGATCTTAACTCATCATCTATCTCGCTGTCATCTTCTTCTGGAATATCTTCAAGGTCATCTTCACCAAAATTTTCATCATTTTTGTTGTCATGCTCTGCAGCTGCACTCTCTTCAACATTTATATCCTCATCTGAAAATGTAGCCCTAGTTTATTCTGCATTTACAGCACTACCCTCAGCAGTATTTACTTCTATATCCTCAACTACACTTATACTAATACCCTCATCAACATTTACTCCAATACCCTCATTAACAGTTACATTAATACCCTCATCAGTATTTACTTGAATATTCTCATCACTATTTACACCAATGCCCTCATCAACATTTACACCAATGCCCTCACTAACATGTACACTAACCCCTGGACCACCCCCTAATTTCTATATTAGTTGTAGCTTGGTCACTATCACCAACCTGTGAGGAAGGTAAATATCCCACAAGTACATCCTCCTCCACAACCTCTAAATTATCTATTACATAACTCACATAGACATCAAAGAAATCCCCATCCTTCAGGTCTTTAATCAAATTTAGTAGTTGATAGTCATTTTCAATTGGAAAGAACTTCTGAGTTTTAGGACATTGAACAAAGAACCCACCAACTGAGTTGTAGCGCATTTCAGGGGTTTCTTTTGTATACGATAGAAGCTTGGGCAAAGAGAAATGGTCTTTGTCCCCCACATGCCCTATTTTTTCACCCTCCCCCACATACTTTCCATCAATAAAGTGACCCCCATGACGAAAAATAACACCAATATATTCGTCCATGTGACTCGGTACTGAAAATGACAAAAGAAAACCAGTCAATATTCCCTGACTTTTTCAAATTTTTAGAAGAAAAAAACCCTCATCTAATAGCACCATAACAGACATATAGCAATAAAATATAAAAATATATAATCTAAACATATCTTTATGCAATAATCGAAGCCACTTGACATCTGACTCCCCTTTTCACAAAAACTCCATTGTCAAAACCCTAGGACGACCTTCCTTTAGGTGGTAAATCTTGAACTAATAATCAATTCAAACAAACCACAACTAATCCTACTTAGTAAATGAAAGAAATATTGAATTTTGCAACATAAATGCCGATTGAACCAAGTTTAATCGAAGACAAGAAGATGGGTGGAATTCGGTGTGTGTGTGTGTGTGTGTGTGTGAGAGAGAGAGAGAGAGAGAGAGAGAGAGAGAGAGAGAGAGAGAGAGATAGAGATAGAGATAGATAGATAGATAGATAGAGAGAGAGAGAGAGAGAGAGTTAGACGGAAGAAACAATGAAATTAACCTTTATGTTTTATGTTTTTAATTAGATGCCTTTTAATTCTTTATTTTTTATTATTTATCCACGTGTCAGCTTCTTATTCGTTCTTAGAATAGACACCGGAGGTATAATGTCATGACCCATTTTCTGAACAAGCCGAGACCGGCACACGATCACTAAACGTGATCGAGCGAACCATCTGCGCCTATCAAATCTATTATAACTTCAAACTTTATATTCAACCAGGCAATACTTTAATCAAATACTTTTAATTAATTTAAATATCTAAAATAGACAAACTCCAAAACTTTATTCGTAGTAACTAATGAAATACTGCTAAGTTATTGTAAAAAATATCTGAATCTTAACCCACCGACTGTGTCTATGAAGCCTCTACTGATAAACTGACGCACTGCTCAGGACATGAGATTTCCTGGCCAGTTCTCTAAGTAAGCAAAGAAATAGCTAAATAATTACGATTCAAAGGAGTACTCCACGAACAAAAGCGGAGCTCACCAATAACACTGGAAGTGAGGGTGGTCCTAACCCGTAGCCTGCTCGCCTACAAAACCGGTTCCTACATTGTACCGCAGACCAACGTAGGTTCCCAAAAGAGAACGTCAGTACCATCCATTGTACTCAGTGAGTCTTAACGACAGGGGACTAAACTTTAATAAAATATACATTACGAGCAAAGATTCTAAATGCATGGAAGACATAAAGCTTCTAAGAAGATTTCTAAAATAATTGCATAATAGCAGTTTATGAATATTCTAAAAGAAATTCTTTTCTCCTTCTTTCTTATAAAATAAAATACTTCACTTTATACTTCGGGAGTTCCAACTATCCTGACTTAATTCTGTCTCAGTCACCGTGTGATCGTCACGTGTTCGATCCCAACCTGATCGAATAGGCCCAATCCACGAGGTGCCATTCGCTTCATGGTTCTCAGCGCTCATGTGTCATACCTTAGATGGCTAGGTAAATTCTCAGCAACGAGACCCTCAGCTCGTGTTCTCCCTACTTTGGCACAAGTCGAAGTCAACGTCTTGATCAGGATCCTCGGCCTCGACGATGACCCCTTCTCAGAATAGAGGATACTCCCAAAAATCTTTTCTTTCTAAAACTTCTTCTTGTGACTTTTCAAGTCTAAATCTTTTCTGAAACATCCTATACATACTCATACTGGTATCCTTAATTGTAAAGCATGGCATAAGAATAAAATAAATATTCAAAAGTATATCTAAAGATTCTTGCTCCTTCATGAATTTTCAACATAAAAATGGCATATAAGAATAACACAAAAATCTGAAAATTTATGCACATGTATCATAATAAATCATCTAAACCTTAGGTAGAACAATTCTAAGTTAATAGGTACTCACTCGCTCCAATTAAGTACATATAAATTCTTTTAAGCAATTCATCAAACACCTTGTATGTGTGCTTTTGTGAGTTAAACCACTTTAGTAAAGAGTTATATCAACTTACCTCAAAACTCCTTGAGCCAATACGTAGGCCCCAGTCTGATTTATACTCATCAAACAATTGATTCTACAAAAACCAGTGTATTGGAATTAATTTTAAATTTTCACACCTAAACATAGAACTTACTGTTGATACAGAGGAAGAAGGGAATTAACTTTTCAATTTTTACCTATTACTACTATAGGATAATTGACAATAGGGAATTTTGTATACCTGAGTTCAAGAATAAGTGATTTATAAAGAAACCTAAATATCCCGTTGCCTGCACGAGTACTGAGCAGCAAGGCTCTGTTTCACGATTTTGTGTTTCGTGCGTGAACAAACGCTTGTTCTGTTTCTTTGTATAAACCCCCTTTTAATACTTTTGCCTTCCACGACCCTTTATGGTCTAAGGCCTTTCACGTGCTCTCTTTTCTTGTTTTTTTTTTGTTTTTTTTGTTTTTTTATTTTTTTACTAGTGTTTAATTATACCTACTTTTAATAGTTAATAATATTAAAATTATTAATATTTTCCCTAATTGTATATCCAATTATTTACAAATAGAGAAGTAACTCAAAAATCAATCACAAGGATTTAAATCCGTAATAAAAGTATAATTTAAGATTATAAAAATTAAATTCTATATTTAGCGTATCTTGAAATTTTTATAGATTTGAGGAGTGTTACAATATTCCCTCCTTAAAAACATTCGTCCTCGAATGTTGCTAGGTCCTTATTCTTAAGCTAACAATCATTCCTTAAGTCCTTGAACTTCTTAAATTTTCTTAGCACTACTCACTTTCCCAAGAGACTCAAAATTTTGGCTAACTCCCTAAATTTTCAAAAATTTCGGTAGAGTCTCCCCTGTGAATTGGACTATCCAAAAATATCCCTGTCACCAATACCATAACTACACCAACAACAACCAAATATACCATAATAGGCCATTCGTAGGCACTATACACAGTTCATAAACTAATTACTCATACTCCGGCAAGGAGGTACCACAATAGCCAACCAAAATCTAAAGCACAACACTTCAGCAAAAAGTAAATAACTTTAATGAATTAAATATACTATGTCATGGCACTAAATTATTAAATAACTAAATATACTCTGATAGAAACTAAATTACTTCAACAACTAAGTGTAATCTAGCAAGGACATAAACACATGCTAACTTGTATTTAATAAATAAATATATATGCCAAGCCAAACCTAGGTTCACATACCTTTTTCCTCAAATAAATGTGGATATTTCTTCCTCATATCTTCTTCGACCTCCCACATAGCATCTTTTGAATTATGATTACTCCACAAAACTTTTACCGATGTTATATCTTTTGTTCTCAACTTTCTTACTTGCCTATCGAGAATTTCTATAGGTACCTCTTCATAAGTCAGGCCTTCTTTAATTTCTATGGTATCGACATGTATTATATGTGACTCATCATGAATGTACTTTCTAAGCATAGACACATGAAAGACAGGATGAACAGAGGACAACTCAACGGGCAACGCTAGCTCATAAGCCATGTTTTCCTTCTTTTCTATAATCTCATAAGGTCCAATAAATCTAGGACTGAGTTTCCCCTTCTTACCAAACCTCATAACTCCTTTCATTGGTGAAACTTTCAAAAATACCTTGTCACCAACTATGAACTCTAAGTCACGATGCCTCTTGTCGGACTAGGACTTTTGACGACTCTGAGCTGCTTTCAGTCTTTCTCTGATTAGTTGGACTTTCTCTAAGGCCTCACAAACAAACTCTGGACCAATCAATGGAACCTCTACTGGTTCAAACCAACCCACTGGAGACCTACATCTTTGCCCATACAACGCTTCATAAGGAGCCATACCAATGCTGGCCTGATAGCTGTTATCGTAAGCAAATTATATAAGTGGCAAGTGATCATTCCAGTTACCTCCAAAATCTATAACACATGCCCGCAACATATCTTCGAGTGTCTGAATGGTCCTTTCTGCTTGGCCATCGGTCTGTGGATGGAAAGCGGTGCTCAAATTGACCTTGGTGCTTAATCTTTTCTAATATGCCTTCCAAAAATACGCCGTGAATTGAGGGCCTCTGTCAGATATGATTGAAACTGGAGTACCATGCAATCGGACTATTTCTTTGACGTACAACTGCACATACTGCTCTACGAAATCTATCGTCTTTACTGGTAGGAAATGCGCGGACTTTGTCAGTCGGTCTACAATAACCCAAATTGAATCATGCTTACGGTATGTGCGAGGTAGACCTACTACGAAAGCCATATTAATCACCTCCCATTTCCATTGTGGTATTTCTATATCTTGAGCTAGGCCACCATGCCTCTGATGCTCGGCTTTGACTTGCTGGCAATTCAAACATTTAGCCACATGATCTGCTACTTGCTTCTTCATGCCTTTCCACCAATACAACCCTTTCAAGTCCAGATACATTTTGGTAGTACCTGGGTGGATAGAGTACATCGAGTTGTGAGTTTCTACCATTATGTCCTTTCTAAGACCATCTACATCAGGCACACATAACCGATCATTCAACTTCAAAACTCCGTCACTTCCTAGAGTGAAAATAATGATTTCTTTGTTTTTGACTCCTTCTTTTAACTTCACTAAGTACGGATCTTCGTCTTGCTTAGCCTTAACATGCGCAACAAGGGAGGATTGCACTAAGGCATAAGCAGTTATACCTCCTTCTTCGATCTCATCCAATCTAATCCCATCATTTGCTAGTTTTTGAATTTCTCAATCCAAAGATCGCCTTTGTACTGCAAGATGGGCCAAGACACCCATTGACTTCCTACTAAGTGCATCTGCTACCACATTAGCTTTGCCCGGGTGATAAAGGATATTGATGTCATAATCTTTCAATAGCTCGAGCCACCTTCTTTGTCTCAAATTTAATTCTTTTTGCTTGAAAATGTACTGGAGGCTTTTGTGATCTGTAAACACTTCAGAATGCTCGCCATAAAGGTAGTGTCGCCATATCTTTAATGCAAACACCACTGCTGCAAGTTCCAAGTCGTGAGTGGGGTAGTTCTTTTCATGATTCTTTAACTGCCTGGAAGCATAAGCAATAACTTTTCCATCTTGTATAAGAACACAACCAAGACCCACTCTAGAGGCATCACAATACACTGTGAATCCACCCGAACCTGTCGGCAAGGTTAACACAGGTGCAGTGGTCAACCTCTTCTTTAACTCTTGAAAACTCTGCTCACAAGCGTCTGACCACTGGAACTTAACTGCTTTCTGAGTCAACTTAGTTAATGGAGCTGTAAGTGAGAAAAATCCCTTTACAAACCTTCTATAGTATCCAGCTAACCCCAAGAAACTCCTGATTTCAGTTGGCGTTGTCGGCCTAGGCCAGTTCTTGACTGCTTCTGTCTTCTGAGGATCTACTTTTATACCTTTACTAGATACCACATGGCATAAGAATGCCACAGACTGCAACCAGAACTCACATTTTGAAAAATTGGCATAAAGCTCATTCTCCTTCAAGGTCTACAAGGCTATCCTGAGGTGTTCGACATGTTCATCCTTGCTCTTAGAGTATACCAAAATATCATCCATAAACACGATAATAAATGTATCAAGGAATGGCTTGAAAACTCTGTTCATGTGTTCCATGAATACAGCTGGAGCATTTGTCAACCCGAAGGACATTACTAGAAATTCATAGTGCCCGTAACGAGTTCTAAAGGCTATTTTAGATATATCCTCTTCTTTGATTCTCAACTGGTGGTACCCCGACCTCAAGTCTATCTTTGAAAAGTACTTTGCACCCTGAAGTTGATCAAATAAATCATCAATTCTTGAAAGTGGGTACTTGTTCTTAATGGTAACTTTATTCAATTGCCGATAGTCAACGCACATTCTGAGAGACCCATCTTTCTTCTTGACAAACAGGACCGGGGCACCCTACGGTGAAACACTCAGCCTGATGAAG
>AWOL01S0025565.1:0-17797 GCA_000715115.1 Nicotiana otophora
TATTACTTTTATCATCTTAATCATTAATATGGGTTTCATTATCACTTCTTCTTCTTTCTCTTCCAAATTAAGCATGAGTAGCTAGATTTTCACTAGGGTTGTGACCCAACCGTAGTGTGTAAACTTAATGGGTATTTGATTTATTGCTTGTTTATGGTTGGGTGTTGATTATCTAGCCTAGTTCTTGCTTTAATTTGAAGAATTAATGGTTGCAAATATTATTTCATGCCTATTTGACTTGGTCTCTACTTGAGAAAGAGAGATTTAGTCTAGGAAAACTTGGCTAGCAAGAAATTGGATCAATCGAGAGATTGATAAGCCCAATTAAAGGGTTGAACCTAGAGATAGTAAAACCCGACTTGAGCTTATTATCAATTGCTTTGTTCAATATCCATTTGGACTTGAGAAAGCCAAATTGGGCAAAATCACTTTCTAACCGAGAGGTATTGAGTGGGTACTTGGGTGTTGATAGCTATAATACACCCCGATCAATAAAACAAGCTTTAAAGTTTACAAACCCATTAGGCGAACACCTAGGTGAAGGTCATAGACCTAGGCCTTTTTATCAATTGAAAAACAACCAAAAACAATTTTCTAGTTTTGTTCTTTAAAATCACACTCATAGTTTAAGTTAGATTTTCAAACAAAACCCAATATTGCGGAAGTGCAAATTAAGATATANGTGCGGACCGCACATGAAATTGTGCGGCCGCAGAATCTCCGAATGGGTAATTTTGTCCGAAAATTTCAGCACTGTATAAATAGAAGAGTTTCACTTTTTTAGGTTAACTTTTGGAACTTTTGACATCACCAGCCGTCCACTTTGCCCCTTTTAGTAGTTTTTGCTACTTTGAGCTTTTTGAATATTACTTTTATCATCTTAATCATTAATATGGGTTTCATTATCACTTCTTCTTCTTTCTCTTCCAAATTAAGCATGAGTAGCTAGATTTTCACTAGGGTTGTGACCCAACCGTAGTGTGTAAACTTAATGGGTATATGATTTATTGCTTGTTTATGGTTGGGTGTTGATTATCTAGCCTAGTTCTTGCTTTAATTTGAAGAATTAATGGTTGCAAATATTATTTCATGCCTATTTGACTTGGTCTCTACTTGAGAAAGAGAGATTTAGTCTAGGAAAACTTGGCTAGCAAGAAATTGGATCAATCGAGAGATTGATAAGCCCAATTAAAGGGTTGAACCTAGAGATAGTAAAACCCGACTTGAGCTTATTATCAATTGCTTTGTTCAATATCCATTTGGACTTGAGAAAGCCAAATTGGGCAAAATCACTTTCTAACCGAGAGGTATTGAGTGGGTACTTGGGTGTTGATAGCTATAATACACCCCGATCAATAAAACAAGCTTTAAAGTTTACAAACCCATTAGGCGAACACCTAGGTGAAGGTCATAGACCTAGGCCTTTTTATCAATTGAAAAACAACCAAAAACAATTTTCTAGTTTTGTTCTTTAAAATCACACTCATAGTTTAAGTTAGATTTTCAAACAAAACCCAATATTGCGGAAGTGCAAATTAAGATATACTAATCCATGCATTAAGATATATACTACTAGCACCCATTCGCATAGCTCCTAGTGGAATTCGATCCCGACTCTGTTGGGTATTATTATTGCATCGGCCATTTTCATATCCTCAAATAGAGGAGTGAAATTGGACGAGATCACTAACTCAATCCACTAGTAAGCATTTTCCTCGACTATCCAACTCTGAATGGCTCAAATCTAGCCAAAATGATTTCATACCATAAATATAAACTATAGGAAGCTATTCCAAACAATAACGTTGCAATCTTTAAAGAGAAACAAAAAGTCAACTTGAACGCAGAACCCGCATCTCGGAACCCGACCAAAATTATAAAATCGGAGCGCCCATTCGATAACGAGTCCAACCATACAAAAATTACTCAAATCTGACTTCAAATCGCCTTCCAAATCCCCAAAATTTAGTCTATGAAGTTTCACAAAAGTTTGCCCAAATTTTCATCGCAAATCTCTAATTAAATGATAAAAATAATAATGGATTTATGTAATATAGTAAAATCGGGGTTAGAATCACTTACCCCAATGATTTTCTTGAAAATACCTAGAAATATCACCACAAACCGAGCTCTCTAAGTCCAAAAGATGAAAAATAAAAATAAACCCTTGAAGATCCCTTATTCTTCCCAGCAATTTCGCTTCTACGGGCACAAGGTCGCACCTGCGATGCTGCACCTGCGGAAAATAAATTGCAAGTGCGTTCCACCTAATGCTCAGAGAATTTCGCTTCTCTAAACCAAATCACGCACTTGCGCGTCCGCTCTGCGGAACCTGGGCGCATCTGCGCTCCCACGCTTGCGGAAGGGCCTCTGCTTCTGCTACCCCAGGCCTGCCTTCTCTTCTGCACTTTCTCACTTGCACCAGCGAGTTTGCATCTACGGCCATTCCCACCGCAGGTGCGATGACACCAGAATGGCTGAAGCTTCAGCAAAAATGATTAAGTCCAAATTGGTTACGGATTCAATCTGAATCACACTCGGGGCCCCCGTGACCCCGTCCGAATATACCAACAAGTTCCAAAACACATAACAGACCTACTCGAGGCCAAAAATCATACCAAACAACATCGATTCAATGAATCGCAACCCAATTCAAGCCTATTGAAACTATGAACATCCGACTTCCAAAACTAATGCCGAACCATACCAAAATAACTCTGATTGACCTCAAATTTTGCACACAAGTCATAAATAACATGATGGACCTATTTCAACTATTGAAATCAGAATCCGGACCTGATACCAATAAAGTCAACTCCCGGTCAAACTTCTCAACCTTCCAAACCTTCAAGTTTCTAACTGTTGTCAATTCAAGCCGAAATGACCTACCGACCTCCAAATCAACATCCGGACACACTCCTAAGTCCAAAATACCATCGGAGATATTAGAACCATCAAAACTTCATTCCAGAGTCGTCTACGCAAAAGTCAAACTACGAGCAATTCTTTCAACTTAAGCCTCTAACTTAGGGACTATGTGTCCCATTTCACTGCGAAACTCACCCGAACCAAAACCAAATACCCTTGGCAAGTTACATAATCATAATATGACATAGAGGAGGCAATAAATAGGGTATTGGGGCTAAAATACTCAAAATGACTGGTCGGGTCGTTATACACGGATGGAGATATAACGGATGAGAGACAGCCATCAATAACCTCTTAAACCTACTACCATAATTTGGTTAGAATGTACAATTAGAACACAATTAATTGTGCGATGATGATCTGTAAAAGTTACCTCCCAATATTATTTCAATAATATATTGTATATATACTCATATGATATTTGTTTCGTCATCAGTCTCATATCTCAAATCATTTGGAATTTACTAGAGCTTCTAGATTCTCCAAAAATAACAATACAATAATCTGTTGCTGTACTTTAAAAGAGTCTTTTATAGATACAAACCTATTTTTTTGTAAAATAGGCTCTCACTAACTTAGCTGACGAGTTTTTAAAATTCAAAACTTAACGTTCAGCCATGTGGCATGCGCCACTTTTTAAACTGATCTCTAATGAAATACTAAGTCCAAAAGACCTAGAAATACTTGTTATGGTCGTGAACAAACTCCTCTTAATGCTAGCTTGCTTGCCGTGCATTGAAAGATCTTTACTAAACTGAGCAGGTGCTTCCTATTGCTCTTACATCTTTTACATCCACAGTTAACCTCAAACATATTTAATCTCGTGTAAATCATTCAAAACCTTGAGATCAGCTTCCATCACTAGTCACCTATTGATCTTGATTTGAAGTCCTTGAAGATTCCCTTGGATTTCTTTGAACGGTGATATAGTCAAAGGTCTTCTGGGCATTCCAATAAAAGCTTCCTCTTGAGTTCTGATGTGGTGTGTTCATATTCGTGCTGCTAGAAAATGTCTCATATTTGCCCTAGTCATTAACAGAGCTCTAGGATGAAATGTATGGACTCCACGTGCCCGAGTTCTTCAGGAAAAAGCTCCAGATTTACTTATCTATCTTTTTTTATGGTTTAAAATTATTCTTAAGTTGGAGTTCTGATAATGATCTGTTATCATCTATAACCATGAAGTTACAACTAAGAGACAATAGCTTGGAGAGATGCTAAGACATAGAGAAAAATAGTAAGTGATTCTGTGAAAATGAATGCATGATGGTATTGATAGAATTGTAAAATGTACTTAATTAAGTAACTCACTAATAAAATTATCTCACTACAGACTTAACCCAAATAAGGTAACCATAGTTTGCTGAGCTTAACCACTTTCAACACTCTCTCAAGTTTATAGTTTGAATAAGTTCTTCACTCCAAGCCTGCTCAGTAAGAAGTCATGTTGAGCCTTCCCTAAACTCTTTGTGCGGAGATCTGCCAATTGCTCTTTGGTTGATACATATTTAGTCTTTAATACTCCTTGTATAATTCTCTCTTACAAAATAACAATCAATGTATATGTGTTTAGTCCTCTCGTAGAAGATTGAATTTGATGTTATTTGAATTGAAACTTTGTTGTCACACATTAGCTACTAGTAGTTCCAAGCACACTCAATCTCCTTGAACCAACCTACTAACAAGGTTATTTTAAACATTACATGAGGCCATACTTTTGAACTCTGTTTTAGTTGATCTTCTAGATATAGTTTCTTTTATCTTTGACCTCCACGATATTAATGCATCACTAAATTTAACCATGTACCCTATCACAGACCTTTTGGTTTGCAGGAAAGTCCCTCAATTAGAGTTACAATAGGCATACAATCAGAGTTACAATAGGCATACAACTAATTGGTGTTTTGTACTAGCATTAGGAGTCCTAAGCTCGAAGCCCCTTTTATGTGCTTCACAACTCTAATTGTTACTTCCATGCGAGAGATCTTTGGACAATGCAAGAATTGACTTAGGACTTGGCATGCGAAGGCTAAATCCGGTCTAGTTATATAGTTAGATACAACAATTTGCCTACTAGACTCTAATAACCACCCGGATCCTTGAGTGGTTCATCTAAAGCCTCCATATCACCTTTTATGTATTTGTCATTTTGTTCAGAAGTTAGCTTCTAATTCAACTCAAGTGGAGTATCAGCTGCTTTAGCTCCCCCTAGCCCTAACTCAAAGATGAGTTCCAAGGTATACTTTCTTTGACATATTACAATGCCTTCCTTGGACCTTGAAAACTCAATAACCAAAAAACCATTAATTCACCTAGATCTTTAATTTTGAATTGGTTATGTAACTCTTCTCTTGTCTGATAGAGCAACAACTGACTATTTCCTGTGATTAATAGGTCATTGGCATATACCAGCACAATAACTAGACCATTGCATGTCTTCTTTGTAAGAAGATAATAGTCAAATGACTCTATTGGAACCTCATATATAGTAGGGACTAAATTAACTTCTTGTTCCACTGTCTTGGAGCTTGTTTGAGATTATACAAGGATTTATGAAGTCTATAGACCTTTAGAGACTCCCCCTGTCTGGCAAACCCTTCAGACACTTGCATGTACACCTCCACCAATAACTTCACCATTCAAAAATTTATTGTGAACATTTGCTTGATAGATCATTCACTGCTTGGCTACAACTAGAGCAACCACTGGCCTAAATGTCACTATTTTGGAGGTGAGAAGGTCTCAGTGAAGTCTAGACCCTCTTTTTTATTGTAATCCTTAACTACCTATCTAACTTTATATCTTTCTATCTCCCCTAATGCTTTATATTTTATTTTGAAGATCCACTTACATACAAAAGGAACTTTCCCAGCAGATAAGTCAACAATACTCCAAGTGTGGTTATCTTCCAATGCAGCAACCTTTAACTTCATAGCTTCTATCCATTTTGGATATGTGGAAGCTTCTTTGAAGAACTTGGGCTCTGTTAGAGATGAATACGCTGACAAGGCATGCAAGTAAGATGGTTTCCCTTGACATTAGTAACATAGAATAACAGAGGACAAGAGCACGAATGACTAGGGGCCTTGGTCACATAGTACTGCAACCACACTGGGGGCATCTAGGTCTAGATGATCTTATAAGCTCCAGAGCAGGGACTACAATTAGAGAGGACAACTCTGGTATAGAACAGTCACCTTTAGAACTTTCTGTAGACTGGGAGAGGGTGTCCCCTGGATAGAAATAGCATGTGTCTCAGGCTCAACTGGATGAGTTGTAAAAGGACTAGGAGACCCTTGAACACTATTGAGCTCATTTCTCTAATTCAAAGTAGTTGGGGACATCAAATCTAACACTAGAAATATAGGGGTGTATGTTGCTTTCATGTGTTTAAAGGGAATAGATTCTCATGAAATACAATATTTTTCCTCACAAAAAATGATTAAAAGTGCATATTAAACAATTTGTATTCATTTTGAGTGGATAAATAGCTCAGGAAGACAGCATGCATGGCTCTTTAGGCAAATATTTCCAACACTTTAGGATTGGCTACATAACATAGACATCCAAATACCATGAAGTGAGATAACAAGGGAGCATGGAAATAAAGCATCTCAAAAGGAGACCATCACCAATTACTCTTGAGGATAGCATGTAGATCGGGTAAACAACTGGAGCACACTCTCCCCAGAATCGCGATGGAATTACAGCTTGAAATCTGAGGGATCTGGCATCTCTAGAATGGTCTTTTGTCTCCTCTCAATGACCCTATTGTGTTTTGTAGTGTAAACCCATGTACTTTGATGGATAATACCTACCTAGACATCAGATTTCTAAACTCATGACTAAAAATTCATTACCATGATCAATTCTAAGTGTCTTAACTAAAGTAGAGAACATATTTTTATTCTAATCAGAAAATCTCTTAGAACTACTATTGTGTCTGTGTAACGACTCGACTGGTCGTTTTGAGTGATTACGTCTGGTTTTGTAGTTTGAGGATACGAGTAGCTTCACACAGTGTATTATGACTTGCGTGCATCATCGATTCGGGATTTTGAGAAGTTCGGAAAGGAATTTTAAGAGTGACTCTCATTTGAGAAGCTCGAAGTTTAAAGAATTGACCAAGCTTCGACTTTTGAGTATTCTACCTTAGATTAGAGTTTTGATGGTTCTAATAGGCTCGGGTGGTAATTTTGGACTTAGGCGTGCATCCGGATTTGGATTTGGAGGTCTTTAGCATAATTTGAAGCATTTTGGCAAAAATTAGAAAGTTAAAGTTTTGGAAGATTGAGAGGTTTGATCGAGAGTTGACTTTCGTGATATCGGGGTCGAAATGTGATTCTGAGAGTTGGAACAGCTCTGTTATGTCATTTAGGAATTCCCTGCAAAATTTAGTTTCATTTGGAGTTGATTTGATATGGTTCGGAAGCTTGGTTGCAATTCTAGAAGTTCTTGAAGTTCATGGTGATTTTCATGTATATTGGCATCTGATTCGTGGTTCTAGAGGTTATTTTGGTGTTCTGATCATGCGAGTGAGTTTGTGTTATGTTTTCAGACCTGTGTGGATGTTTGGTATAGAGCCCCGAGAACTCGGATAAGTTTCGTACGCGTTTCGGAGTGTTGGAAGAAGGCTTAGTTGTGCTGGTGTCTCTGTTCTCGCATTTGCGAGGTTTTCATCGCATTTGCGATGTCCGCATTTGCAAGATAATTCTCATTTTTGCAACGATGATCTGGGGCAAGGGAGTTCGCAATTGCGAACTATTTCATCGCATTTGCGATTAGGCAGCTTCGCATTTGCGACATAAACTATCGCTTTTTTGCGAAAACTCTGAGCTCGCATTTGCGAGCCTTGTGTCACATTTGCGACCTTCACAGAGCTGGTCAGCCTTTGCTTTTGCGAAGATTTTGTCTCATTTGCGAGCATTGCAATTGTGATCCGGATGTTGCAAATGCGACATATGAGGTTGGTATTGAGACTTCCATTCCGAGTTTTAGCTTCATTTTTGTCATGTTTTGAACCCTAGGTCCGAGAGTGGGCGATTTTGAGAGAGGAATTTCATCTACAATCATTGGGTAAGTACCCCTAATCAATATTTAATTATATTTTGTGAATATGCATTAGATTTAACATCAAATTCATGGGAATCTAAAGGAAAATTTGGGCAAAATTGTAAAATCTTTCAAAAATAAAAAATGATGATTTGAAAGACGAATTGGTATCCAAACTTGATAATTTTGCTATGGTTGAACTCGTATCGGAATGGGTGTTAGGGTTTTGTAAATTTTATCGGGTTCCGAGGTACGGGCCCGGGGAGGTGACTTTTGTTCGCTTGTTATAAATTGTAAAAGGATCATAGCTTTGTTAATTGAAATTATTTCCTCCTGCATTGTTTGATGTATTTAAGTCGTCTTTGGCTAGATTGAGTCGAGCGGTGGTGAATTGATAAAGAAAAAGCTAAATTGAGTATTGAGTTGGCCAAATTGAGGTAAGTGTCTTATCTAACTTTGTGGGGAGGGGAGGGGGGGAACTTACCCCTTAGGAATTGAGTCGATTGTGCTATCTTGTTATGTGGAAGCCATGTACGCAAGGTGACGAGTAGGTATACAGTCTATATGTGGCATTGACCGGTTTAGATTGTCTAGTCTCTTCCCATTCCTTTGATTAATTTGGCATAACATGTGGTATCTCGTTGTTAGGCTACTCTCAGGTGCTCTATTTGACGTTGTTAGCACTTATTGTACCTATTACTTGTTGTTTGGCCCTTATATGCCTTAGCTGAAGTTATTGCCTTCCTTATTGCCTTGTTACCTCTTAAGTGCTGAGTTCTTCTATGACTATGTGCATATCTGCTACATGTCTAAATATTATTGTGATTTCTTGCTAGTTTTCATGTGCCTTACTTATCTTGTCATTTTGTAAAGGTTGTTGTATTCCTTTGATTTTACTTGGTTCCCTTGTTGCCATGTACTCATACCCTTGATTGTAGAAATTCTGTTAAATTTAGTTATTAAATTATTGTTGTTGATTTAAATTATTGTACGGGGGATCGGATTGCACGCCGCAACAGGTGAAATAAGGGAGATGGTGGAATAAGGGAGGATATTTATATTGTGATACTGTTATTGTACGGTGGGATCGGACTGCACGCCACAACATGTGAAATAAGGGTGTATTATTATGGTGAAATAAGGGTGAATTATGATATTGATATTATATGGTGGGATCGGGTTGTGCGCCGCAACATATTTTGTTTATTGTTATGATATTGATATTGATATTGTACGGTGGGATCGGGTTATATGCCACAACATGTGAAATAAGGGTGAATTGATATGGTAGAATTAGGGCGAATTATGATATTGATATTATATGGTGGGATCGGGTTGCACGCCGCAACATATTTGTGTATTTTGTATCCCGTATTTTATTGTATTGGTTGCAGTTCCTTCGTACAAGATTTTGAGATTGTAAAACTTCTCCTAGAAAGGCTTATGACTTATATTACCGGTCTTGGGATTGTAAATTTGTATAAAGATTTCTATTTCAAAATTGTTCGATGTTGTTTAAATATTGTTGTTATTCCAGTCAATGTTAGGCTTACCTAGTTTTAGAGACTAGGTGCCATCACGACTCCTTCGGAGGAATTTTGGGCTATGACAAGTTCGTATCAGAGCTCTAGGTTCATAGGTGCTACGAGTCATAAGCAGGTTTAGTAGAGTCTTGCGGATCGGTACGGAGACGTCTGTACTTATTTTAGAGAGGCTACAAAAACTATTAAGAAATTCCACTTCTTTCATTCTTTGTCGTGCGACATTGATTCAGCTCGAAGCATATACCTTAAGTTCCTTTGCATTCCCTCGTGTATGGTATTGCGCTCTTGGTATCAGCTATGCGCCAGCGGTTCGTGATGCTGCATATGGACTACGAGGGAGCCAAGTATGCTCAAACATTATCTCAATTATTCAGCTCGAAGCATATACCTTACGTTTCTTTGCATTCCCTCGGTTCAGTTCGCTTGGCTAGATTGAGCCGAGCGGTGGTGAATTGGTAAAGGAAAAGCTAAATTGAGTATTGAGTTGGCCGAATTGAGGTAAGTGTCTTGTCTAACTTTGTTGGGGAGGGGGAACCTACCACTTAGGAATTGAGTCGATTGTGCTATCTTGTTATGTGGAAGCCGTGTACGTAAGGTGACGAGTGGGTACAAAGTCTAGATGTGGCATTAACCGGTTTAGATTGTCTAGTCTCTTCCCATTCCTTTGATTAATTTGTCATAACATGTGGTATCTCGTTGTTAGTGTCATGACCCAAACCGATGGGCCGCGATGGGCACCCGGTACCTTACTTAACCGAGTACCAACGTAACGTATCTTTCTTATTACATCATCATATACACGTGACATACGGACCTAATAGGCCAACATCATAATTTATAAACTCAAAACATAGGCCGACAAAGCCGTACAATCTTTCACGTACACGACATATGTCTGCAAGCCTCCAAGAGCACATAAATGTCATAAAGGTCGGGACAGGGCCCCGCCATACTAATCAGTGCATGTTCTAATCATACTGACCGCATAAGCAACTCCGGAACAAATAGAGTGCACCAACATCTTCTGCTGAGCTAATCGCCTAATTGGAGGATTCTCGACCTGTCTATCGAGACCTGCGGGCATGAAACGCAGCGTCCCCGGGCAAAAGGGACGTCAGTACAAATAATGTACCGAGTATGTAAGGAATGACATTCAGTAAATAATAGACATGAGAGAAACATGGAGTAAAAGACTCGACATGTACGTCTGCATAGCTCTGTGAATCATTTCATATTTATAATGCCATGCATATGCGTATAAATGTCAAACCATGCATTGGTATATGCGTTCATAACATCATCAAGCCTCTGAGGGCATCCCATCATATCATTTCGGCCACTGTGGGTAAATCATCAACGTATACCAGTTGATCAGGTGGTGGTCGTATATAACGTCGTAACCTTTTCTCATATCCCATATACATATATACGCGTATATAACACCATCTGGTCATGGGTCAATGTACATGTATAAATGCATGAAATGCATAAGAAATACGTTAATAAGATTTTCTCAGAATGTCATAAAAATAATATGCCCATCGGATAAATTTTATTAAATGCGTATTTTTCTGAGACCCATGAACAGAAAATATAATAATAATTCATGTGGGAAATCAAGAATATAGACACCCCAAATATTTTTATGAATAGAGTCATTTATGGAAGTTGTGCATTTGCTCATTTCGTTCGTGTCGTATAGATCATGCCAAAAGAAAGAAGGGATGGCCTTAACATATCTGGAGTAGAGAAAAATTCGTATAATATTCTTGAGAAGGATTGCACCGTACTCCCTTGGAATTGCAAAATCCCGTTGCTATAACATTACTTAGTATAACTTCATTGCAGATCTCTTAGAATTGCAATCCGTATTGAAGCTTTCATCTGTTGCCTTCTAATACATAAATGAATTACTCACGTTACTATTACATAAGTTCTTATATGAACTTGCTGAAGCATCCTTCATCACCTTGTAGAGATACAAAGTGAGTTTAAAAAGGGTTTTAAGCCTTTAGGTATGGGTTCCACATGGAATGATGATTTGGCCACTAAATTCTCTTAAAAAGTGCCACCTTGCTATGTGATTCGAGAGTCATTTAAGAGACCAAATCTTGCTGCCACATTTTTGGCTTAGTCTTTATCCAAAGACTTTAATTAATCCTCCACTAATTATTAATGAACTTTTTAATTTTCCCAATATCTAATAATTACCCAATTATTCACATAATTCGGAATTATCTCAAATTACTTAAAATACTACTCACTTTTAACACACTTTTCACACCTTACTATCATGGTCATGTGGTACCTTGTATTGCACTAGTCCATAAATACCGAGTATTTTAGCTCGGATCGTAATTTTATCCAAAAATGTCAAACTGCGACGAAAATTCATTTTCTTCGATTCGCTTAGCCTCTCACCTTCACGAATTTACTTATCACTTGTTTGAAGTAGCATAATACTTATAATCTCCAAATAATCTCATTCCCGAACTTACGTCGATTAGCTTACGACGAAACATTAACGTACGAAAATACGGGATGTGACATCTCATTTCCGAGCTTATATCAATTTACTTATGGCGTACGTCCACGTATGAAAACATGGGGTGTAACAGTTAGGCTACTCTCACATGATCTATTTGACGTTGTTAGCACTTATTGTACCTCTTACTTGTTGTTTGGCCCTTATATGCCTTAGCTGAAGTTACTGCCTTCCTTATTGCCTTGTTACCTCTTAATTGTTGAGTTCTTCTATGACTATGTGCATATCTGCTACATGTCTAAATATGGTTGTGATTTCCTGCTAGTTATCATGTGCCTTACTTTTTTTGTCATTTTGTAAAGGTTGGTGTATTCCTTTGATTTTAAGTGGTTCCCTTGTTGCCGTGTACTCATACCCTGATTATAGAAATTCTGGCAAATTTAGTTATTGAATTGTTGTTGTTGATTTAAATTATTGTACGGGGGATCGGGTTGCACGCTGCAACAGGTGAAATAAGAGAGGATATTTATATTGTNTGCTGAAGCATCCTTCATCACCTTGTAGAGATACAAAGTGAGTTTAAAAAGGGTTTTAAGCCTTTAGGTATGGGCCCCACATGGAATGATGATTTGGCCACTAAATTCTCTTAAAAAGTGCCACCTTGCTATGTGATTCGAGAGTCATTTAAGAGACCAAATCTTGCTGCCACATTTTTGGCTTAGTCTTTGTCCAAAGATTTAATTAATCCTCCACTAATTATTAATTAACTTGTTAATTTTCTCATTATCCAATAATTACCCAATTATCCACATAATTAGGAATTATCTCAAATTATATAAAATACTACTCACCTTTAACACACTTTGCACACCTTACTATCATGGTCATGTGGTACCTTGTATGGCACTAGTCCATAAATACCGGGTATTTTAGCTCGGACCGTAATTTTATCCAAAAATGTCAAACTTCGACGAAAATTCATTTTTTTCAATTCGCTTAGCCTCTCACCTTCACGAATTTACTTATCACTTGTTTGAAGTAGCATAATGCTTATAATCTTTAAATAATCTCATTCTCGAACTTACGTCGATTAGCTTACGACGAAACTTTAACGTACGAAAAATGCGGGATGTGACATCTCATTTCCAAACTTATATCAATTTACTTATGGCGTACTTCCACGTATGAAAACATGGGGTGTAATATCATTTCCCCCTTTGGAACATTCTTCCTCGAATGTCGACGGATGCACTTATCATTTCCATAACCTATGTCTTCTGAATACTTTAGTACTCTCCTTGCAATCTAAGCAACTATTCTATGAATAATCCCAAAGGCCAGGGCATTCCCCCCTTTAGACCTCTTTCTCATACCACAACTTGTGGTCGGATTGTTTCTACCTTCTATCATGTAGCTTGTATGATTCTGACCTTGTAAGTGCGCCTATGCGACTCTTCTCTCCTTTTTCCTTCGGCTTTTAGCCAATCTCTAGGCCTCACTTTGTAAACATATACAGAATTATGACAAGTTGTCCCTCTGGGCGTCTATGGGTTGAAGTTCTTTGCTCGGTACTTTGTTGAACTTACGAATATTGTTATACCTTATTTCATAGCTCCATTTATCCATCCGTATGACTTTACTGCATCTAGGTAGGTCATACTATACCATAACTCTTACTTCGATTTATTGTTACTGAGGTCTGCTACCAAACTCCAGGTTACTTTCGTTGCTTATCCCATATGCATAAATCTAAGTCCTTTAATGTTTCTTCACTATTGTTCATCTTAAGAATGACGGCCTAATCTCATCTCATACTTCATAACTTTTATCCATCCATTGTTGATTCACCTCAATATTGATCTATAATCTACCACTGGTAACTTGACCTTCTATGTAATACTGCCGCTAGGGCTAATGTCTCATCGGAGAATATTTGAAATGATTAGACTGATCCACCTGGGGTGATACCATGCTTTCATAACAGTATTTCATAGCATCCTGATTTGATTCACCTTATATGGGTATTTTAATCCTGTACAATTCATGAAATCAGATCATTACTCAATCGAATGCTCTAACGCCATCCTTTATCTATCATAATTACACCCTCATTCTACTACCAGGGCAGCATTCCATCTCTTCTAGATGCTATTAGTCTTGACTCCTTTGAGTTCATGCAGGCTATACTGAGCTTTCTATAACTTAGAGAAATCATCAGCTCTCTTGTTTTCATGGGCTTAATCTTGAGGACTTATCCATTCTCGTCACCTTCTCCCTCGTCCTTTATTATCCTTACTCCTGTCTTCCTGAAACCTTGTCGCTTTACCATACTTTAGCTTGCGACCTACATATATCTATTTATACTATTCGCAACCTTCCTTCAACTTGCTTTCATCATAAGTTTCCTTATGTCATCCTGGAATATCAAGCGAGACATCACATCATCTCTAACTCTTCTTTACTCTCTTAATTAGACTTCTCGATACTTAGAAACCATAGGTTGGAAGATATGCCACTGACGATGACGCTACCATTCCTGGATACTGAATCCCGGCACTTCTAACCTTCTATCTGTAGTATGGATTATTCGCAACCTTCTACATTTGAGTATCTCGTACGTTGTTCACCTTTACCTTACTTACCTTAAAATCTCGTATCACGTCTTCTATCTCTTTCATGACCTCGCTTTAACACAGGTATAATTCACATCCACAACTTAAAGCCCTATTATAATACTTGCACCTCTGGTACATACACAATCCGGTAAGAGCTTTATACTGACTTCTTAGGGGACTGGTACTCTTCTGACTGGCTTTATCGTAGAGCCGTTATAAAATATGGCTATTGTACTATCTCTCTTGTACCTCTGATATTTAAGAGTGATCCTGCAATATTCTCAATCGCGAGGTCTATAATTTTCTAGGTACAATAATTAGACTCCTGATTTACTTAGTTGGTGTAACTCTTAGTTTCCTCTTCCCTCTGATCAACCTTTATGTAGGCTTAAGTTATCTTCCGATTTGTGGCTCATGGGACGAGTTATTACTTTAGCCTTTCATAGACGCTATGGAATATCCGTGATACCATCATCTAACAATTCAATCCGTTGTCTATGACCTGGACTCAATTCTTTCTTTTAACTTATACCAGAGTCTTCTACAGTTATATGATTGTCAACATACATGCTGCATGGATAATACTCTGAAATCTTGAGTGCGTTCATAACGTAACTAACTCTAGATCATTAATCGAATAATTCTTTTCGTTCCTTCTCAGCTTTCTTTAAACGTAAGCTATTACTTTTCCTGGTCTTTCTGCCCCCTTGTTGCGTGCATACTTAGTTTATCTTAGTTCCCATGCATGTCGGAATTTTGTGCAATTCATATGGTCTCAAATATTACTTTTAGTTTCATTTCCCGCTCATTAGCCGCAATAGGTGCCACTTCCTTATGGAGTACATACAATGTTGTTGTGAGACTGTTGTTACAAGACCATTTCCTCTTTTGATCATTGTGCTTAGGTTGAAGCCTTCTTCCTTATTTTCTCATCTAGTCTTTCGTTGTAGTATTTAAGGAGACCTTCTGGATCTTGTAAAGTTACAAGCTTATCACATCGTATGCTTGATGGAATTTTTGATGTTCTTCCTTGCCTATAATTATCCGTAGTTACTTATTTCCATGACCTTGTGCTTGTAGGGTTGCTCCTGAAGTGAAGTTTTGACTGTCTTACTAGTGAGACTATCTTTTATTTCCATAACATTCATATGATACCTTTAACTACCCCAACTCTTATCTGAATATTTCTCAAGTATTACAATGACATTACTGCGAGGCTAAATTCACTATATTGGGTTTTACTGTGTTTATCTTGCACAATCTGTTGATTTGTCTGTGTCCTCTTGTTTAGCCATAACTAGGATCTTCCTAGATCAACTACTACTACTCGTTGGCCCATTCTTATATCAATATTCCATGTAATCTTTCTTGGGTTATTTGCTTTGTCTTAACTTATCTCTCGCACTGGCTCCTTACTCATCAATAACATCCCGAGCATGAACCCTTACTTCCTTTCCTTGACGTTGTGCTTGCATAATATTCTGGAATCGTAGCATATTTGTAGGATTCGGATAAGTGCAATCTCATTCCTTTCTCATTTTTATCTCATTCTTCCTTTATTAATCCATAGTTACTAGAACCACTTAATTCTGACTTAATGCCATATCACTCTATATTCCCCCCTTTAGGGGAGCACTAAGAATTAGAGCCACGACGACCTACGTATAGATTTGTTTTTCCTCTTCATCTTTGGCGTCTTTTCAAATCATCGATGACACTTACTCGCCTTGCAGCAATCCTTCTATATCAAGGATGATAAAATTCCTTATTCGCGAGGGTGGCACTTAGTATAACTGGCACATACAGTCCCTTAAGCTTAACTTTGCTCACATTGCTTGCTTTAGGGAAGCGTCTTCCTGAATGACCATTCTCTGAATTTCTCATGAATCTTCTTCTGTTGTCCACTCTATTATTGCCGGAAGGAAATCTGAAATTCTCATGATGCTGACTATTATCCAATCACTCAGTCCCTAATTCATGTTTAGTTTATCTTGTTCACCAGCCCATGCCGATTTCTTATTACTCTGGGGTCTAACTTTTCCTTTTGGTAGTCGCATTGGAGTCACGAACTTATTCTTGAAATAGGGATATGACTTTATGGCCTATACTCTTTTGTTGTCTCAAGGCCTGTCACCTCTCGTATTTTCCTTCACTTGAGTATAGACTCAGTAATACTGTCATCTTTTTGATCTACCGTTGTCATCCATGTATCACATCTTACTCATAATGCTTCATTAACTCTCTTCTTATTTCCCGCTAATATTTATGTCTATTACTTTATTCAGAAAACTTCAACAAGATATTCTTTTTCTTTTAGCTCCCCTTGCTCCATCCATTGGCTCTTCGAATTGCCTAACATTCTTTCTCTACTAGGGACGGAAGCCACACTAAGGTAATATTTATCCCTTCAAGTCTTCCAGTGCCTATCTTTGTAGTATTCATATCTAGCTGTACTATTTTAGAGTGCACCGTCTGGGTGTCTCACAAGGAGATCTATTACCACATTTGCAATATCCTTCGGAAATGTCAACTAATGCAAATATTCCATCCACCCTTTTCGGGTCACTCTAACCCCAGCCGAACCTTGATATCTGTCCTTCACTTATACTACTTCTGTTAGTTTCCATATGGCATAAATGAGATGGGTGTGGCCAATTGTACATACCTCTGCTACCGTTGAAGGTAACTCAAAATGCTTATATCTCTCATCATGAATGGTAAATAATGATAGTCTTCATTAACTGGGCGCCTCGTACCCTTCTTCACCTTGCTTCATTTACTTGTTGAGACTTGTACTATCTTCTTAATCTCTCATTGCCTTTCACCATAGGGGTGGATAGATATCCTTGCCTTAAGGCTCCTTATGAAGAGGCTTACACGTCTTAGTACACACATAATCTACTGAAGACCTTACATTTTCTCATCATAAGCATCATGAAAAATCGAGTTCCTCTGACTCAACTCTTCTGTATCCGTATCCAATCTCTTACCAACTAGAGGTATCGTCATATTACAGATAAAATAGGAGCTAGGAGTTTGAATTCTTATAAATGAGCTCTACCACACGATCTAGAGTAAGAAGAAAGAGTGATAGTCCTAAATGCCCTGTAGCCTCCTGCTTATAAGTGTGGTGCACGACACACCCATAAATAAGACTCTACTAGACATGGCTT
>AWOL01S0025565.1:18842-34310 GCA_000715115.1 Nicotiana otophora
CCGCGATGGGCACCCGGTACCTTACTTAACCGAGTACCAACGTAACGTATCTTTCTTATTACATCATCATATACGTGACATACGGGCCTAATAGGCCAACATCATCATTTATAAACTCAAAACATAGGCCGACAAGGCCGTATAATCTTTCACGTACACGACATATGTCTGCAAGCCTCCAAGAGTACATAAATGTCATAAAGGTCGGGACAGGGCCCCGCCATACTAATCAATGCATGTTCTAATCATACTAACCACATAAGCAACTCCGGAACAAATAGAGTGCACCAACATCTTCCGCTGAGCTAATCGCCTAATTGGAGGATTCTCGACCTGTCTATCAAGACCTGCGGGCATGAAATGCAGCGTCCCCAGGCAAAAGGGATGTCAGTACAAATAATGTACCGAGTATGTAAGGAATGACATTCAGTAAATAATAGACATGAGAGAAACATGGAGTAAAAGATTCGACATGTACGTCTGCATAGCTCTGTGAATCATTTCATATTTATAATGCCATGCATATGCGTATAAATGTCAAACCATGCATTGGTATATGCGTTCATAACATCATCAAGCCTCTGAGGGCATCCCATCATATTATTTCGGCCACTGTGGGTAAATCATCAACGTATACCAGTTGATCAGGTGGTGGTCGTATATAACGTCGTAACCTTTTCTCATATCCCATATACATATATACGCGTATATAACACCATCTGGTCATGGGTCAATGTACATGTATAAATGCATGAAATGCATAAGAAATACGTTAATAAGATTTTCTCAGAATGTCATAAAAATAATATGCCCATCGGATAAATTTTATTAAATGCGTATTTTTCTGAGACCCATGAACAGAAAATATAATAATAATTCATGTGGGAAATCAAGAATATAGACACCCCAAATATTTTTATGAATAGAGTCATTTATGAAAGTTGTGCATTTGCTCATTTCGTTCGTATCGTATAGATCATGCCAAAAGAAAGAAGGGATGGCCTTAACATATCTGTAGTAGAGAAAAATCCATATAATATTCTTGAGAAGGATTGTACCGTACTCCCTTGGAATTGCAAAATCCCGTTGCTATAACATTAAGTAGTATAACTTCGTTGCAGATCTCTTAGAATTGCAATCCGTATTGAAGCTTTCATCTGTTGCCTTCTAATACATAAATGAATTACTCACGTTACTATTACATAAGTTCTTATATGAACTTGCTGAAGCATCCTTCATCACCTTGTAGAGATACAAAGTGAGTTTAAAAAGGGTTTTAAGCCTTTAGGTATGGGTTCCACATGGAATGATGATTTGGCCACTAAATTCTCTTAAAAAGTGCCACCTTGCTATGTGATTCGAGAGTCATTTAAGAGACCAAATCTTGCTGCCACATTTTTGGCTTAGTCTTTATCCAAAGACTTTAATTAATCCTCCACTAATTATTAATGAACTTTTTAATTTTCCCAATATCTAATAATTACCCAATTATTCACATAATTCGGAATTATCTCAAATTACTTAAAATACTACTCACTTTTAACACACTTTTCACACCTTACTATCATGGTCATGTGGTACCTTGTATTGCACTAGTCCATAAATACCGAGTATTTTAGCTCGGATCGTAATTTTATCCAAAAATGTCAAACTGCGACGAAAATTCATTTTCTTCGATTCGCTTAGCCTCTCACCTTCACGAATTTACTTATCACTTGTTTGAAGTAGCATAATACTTATAATCTCCAAATAATCTCATTCCCGAACTTACGTCGATTAGCTTACGACGAAACATTAACGTACGAAAATACGGGATGTGACATCTCATTTCCGAGCTTATATCAATTTACTTATGGCGTACGTCCACGTATGAAAACATGGGGTGTAACAGTTAGGCTACTCTCACATGATCTATTTGACGTTGTTAGCACTTATTGTACCTCTTACTTGTTGTTTGGCCCTTATATGCCTTAGCTGAAGTTACTGCCTTCCTTATTGCCTTGTTACCTCTTAATTGTTGAGTTCTTCTATGACTATGTGCATATCTGCTACATGTCTAAATATGGTTGTGATTTCCTGCTAGTTATCATGTGCCTTACTTTTTTTGTCATTTTGTAAAGGTTGGTGTATTCCTTTGATTTTAAGTGGTTCCCTTGTTGCCGTGTACTCATACCCTGATTATAGAAATTCTGGCAAATTTAGTTATTGAATTGTTGTTGTTGATTTAAATTATTGTACGGGGGATCGGGTTGCACGCTGCAACAGGTGAAATAAGAGAGGATATTTATATTGTGATATTGTTATTGTACGGTGGGATCGGGTTGCACGCCGCAACAGGTAAAATAAGGGTGGATTATTATGGTGAAATAAGGGTTAATTATGATATTGATATTATATGGTGGGATCATGTTGCGCGCTGCTACATATTTTGTTTATTGTTATGATATTGATATTGATATTGTACGGTGGGATCGGGTTGCATGCCGTAACAAGTGAAATAAGGGTGAATTGATATGGTGGAATAAGGGTGAATTATGATATTGATATTATAGTGGGATCGGGTTGCATGCCGTAACAAGTGAAATAAGGGTGAATTGATATGGTGGAATAAGGGTGAATTATGATATTGATATTATAGTGGGATCGGGTTGCATGCCGTAACAAGTGAAATAAGGGTGAATTGATATGGTGGAATAAGGGTGAATTATGATATTGATATTATAGTGGGATCGGGTTGCATGCCGTAACAAGTGAAATAAGGGTGAATTGATATGGTGGAATAAGGGTGAATTATGATATTGATATTATAGTGGGATCGGGTTGCATGCCGTAACAAGTGAAATAAGGGTGAATTGATATGGTGGAATAAGGGTGAATTATGATATTGATATTATAGTGGGATCGGGTTGCATGCCGTAACAAGTGAAATAAGGGTGAATTGATATGGTGGAATAAGGGTGAATTATGATATTGATATTATAGTGGGATCGGGTTGCACGCCGCAATATATTTGTGTATTTTGTATCCCCTATTTTATTGTATTGGATTCAGTTCCTTCGTACAAGATTCTGAGAATTTGTATTTTTGGTTTTCACTGTCTTCTGAGGATTGAGTTATTGTAATTGACTTACTGCCTTGTCGTCATTTCTTGAACTCTTTTTCCTAGTACTATTATTTTGGTAGATTAATTTTTAAGGTGAATTTACTACGTTGAGCCATTACCGCCTGCCATGCTAAGTTGTCTGAGGTTTTTATCTTACTTCAATAAGGAATTGTTATTATGATTTAATTTAATAAATTCTATATTGAATTCAATAGCTTTTTCGATGTTGTAATTTTATTTGAAAAATATTATTTTTCTTCACTCAAATGATTTCTAAAATAAAATCATCTTTCTCACGGATTTCCTACCTGGTCTAGAAACTGAAATTTTATCCTTGTGGTGTATAAATAAAATCTCTTGAACATCTTAATTAGCATTTGACACGAATATTATGTACCGAGTAGCACGTGGGTTTTGCCGTGCAATGTGATATCCTGCACAGGTTTATATTTTCGGTAGGTATCTTGACTTGGCCTCGTCACTACTCTACCGAGGTTAAGCTTGATACTTTTTAGGTACTACCGTGGTGTACTCATGCTACGCTTCTGCATATTTTTTTTGTGCAGAACCAGGTACTTCGGATCGAGTTGGTTTGGAGACTCATTCTTGGTGTGGCTGGAGACTTCAATGTACACCTACCGAACGTTCGCAGGCTCCAAAGTCACCCTCTAATGTATTTATTTTCATTGTGTCTCCTATTCCGGAATAATGATGTATTCATTATGTAAACCTTCTCCTAGAAAGGCTTATGACTTGTACTACCGATTTTGGGATTGTAAATTTGTATAAAGATTTCTATTTCAAAATTGTTCGATGTTGTTTAAATATTGTTGTTATTTCAGTCAACGTTAGGCTTACCTAGTTTTAGAGACTAGGTGCCATCACGACTCCTTCGGAGGGATTTTGGGTCGTAAAAAGTTAGTATCAGAGCTCTAGGTTCATAGGTGCTACGAGTCATAAGTAGATTTAGTAGAGTCTTATGGATCGGTACGGAGACGTCTGTACTTATCTTCGAGAGGCTACGGAAACTATTAGGAAATTTCACTTCTTTCATTCCTTGTTGTGCGACATTGATTCAGCTCGAAGTATATACCTTACGTTCCTTTGCATTCCCTCGTGTATGGTATTGTGCTCTTGGTATCATCTATGCGCCAGCGGTTCGTGATGCTACAAATGGACTATGAGGGAGCCAGGGATGCTCAAATATTGTCTTAACGTGTCGTCCAGACTGAGGATGCAGAGGTATTGGGAGACTATTCAGTTGATCACATGGAGGTGCGGCGGGTCCCGGCATCTGGTTGATAAGTACGAGCTTGGGAAGGCTTAATTGGTTAACTAGTCGTAGTGATCGTGGTAGGGTCACGAGGTGGATGTTGATTGAGGAAAGCTGGTGGTATTAAAGACTATGTGATTTGTATGGGATTTTTACTCAATGAAAGGTACATATTGTCGCTCAAGGCACTAAAGGAAAGCGAGTTTGACTGTCACAAGAATGGACGTGTGCTCAGTAGATGACTTGGAGTACCTTGTAATTGGTATTGTACTAGTTGTGAAGGTTAGTTTTGCGGATTCATCAGATGTTATTTTCTATGGCTTCGCGCCAAGTGGGGGAGTCCACTAGAGGCATTCAGATTACAGAGTCAGGTGTTACATCAGTTTTGGCCTGAGATGTGTATATATATGATATTGGAAGGTTCCCCGAAATTTGTATATGATTAAGACATGAGATCTTACATGGGATGATGTTGGGGCTTGCAGTGTTTCTGCGTCATTAATGGATCTACATTTCAGTATCAAAGGTAGTCGGAGAAACAACTTCAGATTCACTGAAGGTCTATTCAGCGTGGGCATCTTGGTTGCGGCATTATGGGTTGCTTCAGAGGCAAATACGATGGTTTATGAGCTTCTGGGCTATGTGGTTCGTGCTAGGATTCTCTGTGTTGGGATTTGGTTGGGATCATTGTGTATCGACAGGGAGGAGTGTTACCCCAGAGGAAAGACGAAGTGTATCCGAAGAAATGGGTCAGCTCTATGGTGTTGGGTCAGCATAGCAATGGAAGTAATTGGTCCCTTTTGAATGGGAATTACCTATCAGCATTTGTGGCGGTACTTTCAGGTTGGACGATTTGTGTTACTCGGTTGAGTTGGGGAGATGTGGTCATAATGGCTTAGTTGCGTGCGGGCGAGTCTCTGAGAGTTCTCGATGGTGTTGGCCAAGACTTGAGTCGGTTGTCTGCTACGGGCATAAGGAATATGTTATACATTATAGTTTTCTCCTGGATGGATATCAGAAGTTAATATAATGTTGGCATTATTGGATATCATATGTGAAGAGCATGCATTTTAGGAAGGAACCTTGTGTTTTGGTTCGTAGATGCGTGGCTAGTGACATGGTGACTACTGGTTTTGAGGCTTCCGAGGTTCAGGTTTTGTTACGTGGCCAAAAGAATCTATATGGGTGCTTCAGTAAGATGATGGGGTGTGAGTGACGTATCAGCCATTCGATTAGCGTAGTTGAGTTCGGGTATGAAAATTTTGGTATTCCTGAGATTTTGGGGCTGGATGTTCGCATAGGCGGACTATTTCTTGTTTGCAGATTGTGAAGAAATGTTGAGAATGGGACAACTGACAGCATACATTGTCGACAGGTTGCTATGGGATTTTGGAAGGATATTTACCTGTTCGGAAATGATTAGGACTTGGTTTGGGAGCTATTTGAAAGCCTAAAGGGAATGTGTATTTTATATCAGAACGAGTTTGGGTGCTCTTGTGAGATTATCATCACGGTTATGTTATCGGGCATAATGGATATTATTTGTTCCCCTGGCCTATGTTATGTGTCTTTCTCTTGTGCGATGATGGGCTGTGAGGTATATAAGTATTCTCCACACATGATGTGATTCTATTCAGGCCTTATGGTGATGTGGGCAAGATGGCCCTCGTGAAGTTGATTTGCTTATTGCACCTTAGTTGTTCTTGATTTCTTCCATGTTTTATAATTTTTATTCATTTTTCCATAGTTATAATTGTGCATTCTATTGTGCTTGATATCAACATTCATGTGATCAGTGAACTCGAGCATGTTGGCTCGATGAATATCTGGGACCGGGCTGCATGCCGCAGCGGATGTTATGTGAGATACTCTTCCTTGTGTTTATTTTGTGTTCCATTTCCCCTCTGTAGGATAAGTTTATGAAACTGTACTTTGTCATTATATCTGTTGCACTTGTAGATAATCCTCGTACCTTTCTTTCCTACTATTTTGCTACATGCCTGGGTTATTGCCTGTTTGGTGTATGGATCTTGTTATGTGAGAATCTGTGTGGTTCTATGATGAGTTGTTAGCTGGGCTGCTGGTATTGGCTGAGAAGGGGTTCTTAGACCTGAGATTTTCACTATCGTATTGGGGGTGAGGAGTAGTTGGAAGGATGATGCTATTTTCGCTCATATTTGGGCAATGGCTCTTGAGGGACGGGAGAGCTTCTTGGCTTGTTGATTTCATGGGTGATTGTGAGTTTCTGCATGTTTCTTGTATCTTGGACAGCGTCGTGGTGGTCCAGAACGAGGTTCTATTCAATGTAAAGCATATTGCCGGCATCCAGATTGTTATTGGGCAGCTATGATGGTCTGAAGATATTACTACGGGCATTTAAGTTGTGTGGAACATCATGTGATTGTGATTTGGGTTGAAATTGTGGCTCGATTAAGCTTGTTCGGGTTTGTACAATGTGATGATGCGAGATTCGGATCTTATGATGAGTTTTAGATGTTGAGGGTTGGGTTATATCATACGTTATGGACTAAGGATGAAGTAAGGTCTTCATTTAAGTTGCGTTGTTGGGCCTACATAGGTTTGGGTGATGGGGGATCACCCCCGGGTGTATGTATGGTGAACTCGTGCAGTGATTTGATAGCTTTAAAACGACTCTTGGCACGTTCGAGGACGAACGTATGTTTAAGTGGAGGAGGATGTAATGACCCGACTGGTCATTTTGAGCGATTGCGTCAGGTTCGGCAGTTTGAGGTCACGAGTAGCTTAACACAGTTTATTATGACTTGCGTGCATAATCGGTTCAGAATTTTGAGAAGTTCGGAAAGGATTTTTAGGAGTGACTCTCATTTGAGAAGCTCGAAGTTTAAAGAATTGACCAAGGTTCAACTTTTGAGTATTCGACCTCGGATTCGAGTTTTTATGGTTCTAATAGGCTCGGGTGGTGATTTTGGACTTAGGTGTGCGTCCGAATTTGGATTTGGAGGTCCGTAGAATAATTTTAAGCATTTTGACGAAAATTGGAAAGTTGAAGTTTTGAAAGATTGAGAGGTTTGACCGAGAATTGACTTTGGTGGTATCGGGGTCGAAATGTGATTCCGAGAGTTGGAACAGCTCCATTATATAATTTGGGACTTGCCTACAAAATTTGGTGTCATTTGGAGTTGATTTGAAATGGTTCGGACACTTGGTTGCGATTCTAGAAGTTCATGAAGTTAATGGTGATTTTCATGTGTTTTGGCATCTGATTAGTAGTTCTAGAGGTTATTTTGGTATTCCGATTGCACGGGTGAGTTTTTGTTATGTTTTCAGACTTGTGTGGATGTTTGGTTTAGAGCCCCGAGGGCTCGGATGAGTTTCATACGCGTTTCGGAGTGTTGGAAGAAGGTTTAGCTATGCTGGTGTCTCTGTTCTCGCATTTACGATGTCCGCATTTGCGAGATTATTCTCGCTTTTGCGACGATGGGCTGGGGCAAGGGAGTTCACAATTGCGAACTATTTCATCGCATTTGCGATTAGGCAGCTTCGCATTTGCGACACAAACTGACGCTTTTTTGCGAAAACTCTGAGCTCGCATTTGTGAGCCTTGTGTCGCATTTGTGACCTTGGCAGAGCTGGTCAGCCAACGCTTTTGTCGCATTTGCGAGCATTGCAATTGCGATCCGGATGTCGCAAATGCGACATCTGAGGCTGGTATTAAGACTTCCATTCCGAGTTTTAGCTTTATTTTTGTCATGTTTTGAACCCTAGGTCCGAGAGTGGGCGATTGTGAGAGAGGAATTTCATCTACAATCATTGGGTAAGTACCCCTAATCAATCTTTAATTATATTTTGTGAATATGCATTAGATTTAACATCAAATTCATGAGAATCTAAAGGAAAATTTGGGGAAATTATAAAATCTTTCAAAAATGAAAAATGATGATTTGAAAGACGAATTGGTATCGGAACTTGATAATTTTGGTATGGTTGAACTTGTATCAGAATGGGTGTTCGGGTTTTGTAAATTTTATCGGGTTCCGAGGTGCGGGCCCGAGGAGTTGACTTTTGTTAACGTTTTACAAATTGTAAAAGGATCACAGTTTTATTAATTGAAATTATTTTCTCTTGCATTGTTTGATGTATTTAGGTCGTCTTTGGCTAGATTGAGCCGAGCGGTGGTGAATTGGTAAAGAAAAAGCTAAATTGAGTATTGAGTTGGCCGAATTAAGTTAAGTGTCCTGTCTAACTTTGTTGGGGGGAACCTACCCCTTAGGAATTGAGTCGATTGTGTTATCTTGTTATGTGGAAGCCGTGTACGCAAGGTGACGAGTGGGTACACAGACTATATGTGGCATTGACCGGTTTAGATTGTCTAGTCTCTTCCCGTTCCTTTGATTACATTGTCATAACATGTGGTATCTCGTTGTTAGGCTACTCTCACATGCTCTATTTGACATTGTTAACACTTATTGTACCTCTTACTTATTGTTTGGCCCTTATATGCCTAAGCTGAAGTTATTGCCTTGTTACCTCTTAATTGTTGAGTTCTTCAATGACTATGTGCATATCTGCTACATGTCTAAATATTGTTGTGATTTTCTGCTAGTTATCATGTGCCTTACTTGTTTTGTCATTTTGTAAAGATTGTTGTATTCCTTTGATTTTACGTGGTTCCCTTGTTGCCGTGTACTCATACCCTGATTGTAGAAATTCTGGCAAATTTAGTTATTGAATTGTTGTTGTTGATTTAAATTATTTTACGGGGGATCGGGTTGCACGCCGCAACAGATGAAATAAGGGAGGCGGTGGAATAAGGGAGGATATATATATATATATTGTGATATTGTTATTGTACGGTGGGATCGGGTAGCACGCCGCAACAGGTGAAATAAGGGTGGATTATTATGGTGAAATAAGAGTGTATTATGATATCGATATTATATGGTGGGATCGGGTTGCGCGCCGCAACATATTTTATTTATTGTTAGGATATTGATATTAATATTGTACGTGGGATCGGGTTGCACGCCGCAACAGGTGAAATAAGGGTGAATTGATATGGTGGAATAAGTGTGAATTATGATATTGATATTATATGGTGGGATCGGGTTGTACGCCGCAACATATTTGTGTATTTTGTATCCCCTGTTTTATTGTATTGGCTTCAGTTCCTTCGTACGAGATTCTGAGAATTTATATTTCCGGTTTTCACTGTCTTCTGAGGATTGAGTTATTATCATTGACTTACTGCCTTGTAGTCATTTCCTGAACTCTTTTTCCTTGTACTATTATTTTGGTAAATTAATTTTTAAGGTGAATTTACTACGTTGAGTCATTACCTCATGCCCTGCTGAGCTGTTAGTAATATTGTGATTTAAAATAAAAGAATTAATATCACGCTGCCTTGTGTGACTTTTAAGTTAAAACCCGCCGTTTATTTCGATACTTACCACTTCTACTAGTTGTCATACTTTACTTCAATTGATTTCTCAACTTAATCTCCTTAACCTGTCTGAGGTTTTTATCTTACTTCAAAAAGGAATTGTTATTATGATTTAATTTAATAAATTTTATATTAAATTCAATAGCTTGTTCTATGTTGTAATTTTATTTGAAAAATGTTATTTTTCTTCACTCAAATGATTTCTAAAATAAAATCATCTTTCTCACGGATTTCCTACCTGGTCTAGAAACTGAAATTTTATCCTTGTGATGTATAAATAAAATCTCTCGAACATCTTAATTAGCATTTGACACGAATATTATGTACCGAGCAGCACATGGGTTTTGCCGTGCAAAGTGAGATGGAAAGATGTGGGCACAAGGTGCCATGTGTGTTAAAGATTTGGAAGTTGTGATTTATGATATGAGATTACGAGCATTGAAATTGTTGGAATTGCGTATTAAAAACGATTTGATTGGTTGAGTTGACACCATTTTTCCTACATGAGCACATTTATACTTCATATGTACCTCAATTATGTTGTTGTTTAATTACTTGGTTATTTCGCCTTGCCATTCGTGTTCACCTTATCATTATTATTGATTGTAATTTGATTTCTTTCTGCTGTTGGCATTACTCAGATGTTCCTTCCTTGTTAGCTTTATGTCATATCCTGCACAGGTTTATATTTTCGGTAGGTGTCTTGATTTGGCCTCGTCACTACTCTACCGAGGTTAGGCTTGATACTTACTAGGTACCACCGTGGTGTACTCATGCTACGCTTCTGCACATTTTGTTTTTGTGCAGAACCAGGTACTTCGGATCGAGTTGGTTTGGAGACTCGTTGTTAGTGTGGCTGGAGACTTCAAGGTACACCTACCGGGCGTTCACAGGCTCCGAAGTCACCCTCTAATGTATTTATTTCCATTGTTTCTCCTATTCCAGAACAGTGATGTATTCATTATGTAAAACTTCTCCTAGAAAGGCTTATGACTTGTACTACCGGTTTTGGGATTATAAATTTGTATAAAGATTTCTATTTCGAAATTGTTCGATGTTGTTTAAATATTGTTGTTATTTCAGTCAACGTTAGGCTTACCTAGTTTTAGAGACTAAGTGCCATCACGACCCCTTCAGAGGGATTTTGGGTCATGACAGTCTGACTTCGAAGTGATCAAGAAAATCCAAGTATATCTAGTATAGTCATCTATCATTGTAACAAAAAAAACTTTTACCATCATAGATTGGTACACTATAGGGTCCATCACAATGTACCAACTCAAGTGCAAACTGTGAAATACTGGTGCTCAATTGAAATGGTTACTTTGTTTGCTTAGCCAAAGGGCAAACTGTACAATGAGAGTGATCACTAACTTTTAGCTTACTAAGTGATCCATGCTTCCTAGTTACATGAATAAGAGCATGACCTAACTTCATATGCCAGAGTTAACTGGAATCAGAACAACTACTAGTTGTATAACAATACTTATTTACTAGTTGAACCACATTATCATTGAGTGATCTTAATTATGTAGTAATGAACCCTTATGTACTGAGCTTACTTGCAGTATATAGAGTCTCAGCTCCTCCTTAACAACCCCCTTTACATGACTGTCATGACCCCAAATTTCCATCTTAGGATGTCGTGATGGCACCTAGTCTCTAATACTAGGTAAGCCTAACAACAAGATAATAAAGAAGAAATGTAACAACTAAACAACAAGATATAAACTGATAAGTCTCATAAGGATCTCAATATTGAATCACAATATAATATTTCCCGAAACCCGGTGAGACTGAGTCATAAGCTCGACAGAAAATTACTAAAATCTCAATATACATCACTATCTAAGTAAAGGATAAATAGTAATAGGAGATAGCAGAAGGTAACTCTGAGGCATGTGGACGTCGAGCATGTATACCTTGAAGTCTCCAAAAATAGTTGAATGATCACTAGCGTCCGGCACGGACGGATGTACCTGGATCTGTACAAACATATGCAGAAGTATAGTATGAGTACAGCACAACGGTGCCCAGTAAGTATCAAGTCTAACCTCGGTAGAGTAGTGACGAGACCAGGTCAAGACACCTACTAGGACAAGATAAACGGAACAAGATATAATAAAGACTAAGTAACTGAAAGCGGAGAAATGAATACTAACAAAGCAGTTTAATAACATGAGTTAATGACAGAATATAAGGCAAAAAGGCAACAAGAAGGGAACACATAATGAGAACCACAAGTAATCAAATACGGACAAGGACGGGTAAGACAAGAAAGAAAACAACAAGAACTGTTCAACCAATAAACATTTTCCACATGGAATGTACAATAAGAATCACAACTGAGGTACCGCCTCGTATTCACATTTCCCAATTTTAATCACAATCATTCCTTATATTACCGCGTGAGCCTTACATTTAGTTTTGAAAATTATTTTTTCCGAAATAGCTACACGTGTTTTAGCCCACTTTATCTCACCATGTGGCTTCAAGTAATTCCCTTACTAGCAACACACGTATCAAGCCCACCTTATCTCATCGTATGTGTATCAACTCCATCCGTATACCACCGCATGTGTATCAATATCACAACACAATAACAACTCGCACCGCAAGTGCCCACATGCCACAACTTGCCAAAATCAACAATACCAATGTTTCCACAATAATTAGCCCACGACTCAATTACAATGTGTACAAGAATCTCAATAATGACAAAATTCATGAGAAATTCTCAACAAGAAAATATATCTCAAAAATCAACAACTTCAACTCAATGTGATAATAGCTTTCACAACTTCAACGTCAATAATCCAACAAGAAGATAATTCCCACGAAATAACAACTTTAAGTAAGAGTAGTGCATCAATAAAGAGGTAACAAGACAATAAGGGAGGTACCAACTTCAACTAAAGCATATGAGAGCAAATATAACAAGTAAGAGATGGAACAAGTGCTAACAACGTCAAAGAAAACATATAAAAGTAGGTTAACACTTGTAAGAGTAGATTAACAATGAAGGATGTAACATGTTATGACAATTCAATTAGAGGCATGGGAAGATTCTAAATAACCTAAACCTGTCAAATACCACATATAGCCTGTGTACACACTCGTCACCTCGCGTACACATCTTTCACATAGTAAAAATAGCACAATCAAATCAAACCCTAAGGGGTAGTTTTCCCACACAAAGTTAAGCAAGATACTTATCTCAACTAGGCCAAATCAACCCTCGAAAATAGCTTTTCCCCTAAAGTTCGCCTCCATACGAGTCAAATCTAACCAAAAATGACTTAATATTATCAAATAATGCAAGAAAAACAATTACAATAGATAAAGCTATGATCTTTACACTTTTCCCAAAAAGTCAACAAAAGTCAACCCCAAGCTCGTCCGGTCAAAACCCGGGTCCAAGGGTAGATTCTGACTATCCATAACCCCGCGAGTCCATATATGTGATTAGTTTTCAAATTCGAGTCCAAATCGACTCTCAAAACTCAAATCTTCACCTCTTTGATTCTCATACATTTGATGTTAAATCTAAGATATAGTCATAAAATATGGTTGGCAATTGATTGGAATCACTTACCCAAAGTTTGTAGATGAAATCCCCTCTCCAAATCGCCTCCTACCGAGTCAAGGGTTCTAAAATATGAGAAATGAGACTAAGTCCTGACTTTTTAGCCTTTATGTTCAGTTGCAGGTGTCGCAATTGCGACATTGAGTTTGCAATTGTGAAGAATGCCTCGCAAATGTGGCATTGCCAGTCTACGTGGGAAGTCGCAAATGCAACATGGGCTTCGCAATTGCGAAGCCTGCTTCCCTCGAAAAAATGACAAAAATGTCACAAATGTGAAACTACCCCAACCCAGGTCAACTTCGCGATTGCGACCCAGGCATCGCAATTACGATACCTGAGACCCCCCTGCTAAGGTCGCAATTGCGATGCTGGTGTTTCAACTGCGACACCAGAGGCATCAATATACCAGCAGTTCAGATTCAGTTCAAAACCATTCTGTGATACGTATGATACTCATCCGAGCCCTCGGGCACCAAACCAAACATCTACACACATCTAAAAATATCATACAAATTCGCTCGCATGATCAAAATACAAAAATAATACCTAGAACTACGAATCAGACATCGAAACACAATAATGTTAAAGAAAAATTCAAGAACTCCTAGAATTGCAGCCATGCATTTGAATCCTACCAATCAACTCCAAATGACACCAAATTTTGCAGACAAGTTCTAAATAGAATAACGGACCTATTCCAAGTCCCAAAATAAAATTCCGAACCCAATAGACAAAAGTCAGCCTGCAGTCAAACTTCTAAACCTTAAATTGCTAATTTTCGGCAAAATAATACAAATCAACCTACGAACCTCCGAATTCAATTTCGGGCATACGCCAAAGTCCAAAATTACGATACGAACCTATCAAAGTCATCAAAACACCATTCTGGGATTGTTTTCACAAAAGTCAAATATTGGTCAATATCTCTAACTTAGGCTTCTAAGCCAAGAACCTAAGGGTCCAAATCAACCCAAAATCTTTTCACAATGAAACTAACCAACCCTGCAAGTCATAAAATCACAAATGCACATGCGTGAAGCATAAAAAGGTAAAATGGTATGCAAATACATAAAACAACGGATTAGGTCGTTACAATGACCATTATGAGATCCTAAAAGATACAAAAATCAGGGAAAATGCCACTAAGCAGTGCAACTCCTTGGTAAGTTTAGATACTGACAATAAATTGTGTTTAAAAATCAGGTATGTATAGTACATATTTGATACCGTGATTGTTACGTTCAGATAATTTTGTGTGATTAATACTATATTCCTTGTAGGTAAGTAAACCTTGCTTCTTTCTTAATCTGGATATAACTGACAAATATTTAACAATTGCAGGGTAGATCTCATGTGATTAAAAGCTCCAGTGTCTATTATCTAATTATAATTAAAATATTTGGATAACAATGCTATCAAAGTACTTGCCATTACAGCTCTGCTAGATGATCCTTCATCATTGCCTTTGTTGAGCAGTTGAATAATATACTAGTATTGTACTTGAGTAAATAAAGGAGCATGTTGCTGAGTAGATTGCTACGGCATATGTTGAGGCACAACTGGTGGCATCTACTGACGTCCCACTGGTGGTCCTCCTCTTTTATGCTATTGAACTCCACAGTACGTCTCATGGCCATTACCAGTGAATTTGCAACCATCAACTAAAGTAGAGCCTAATGTTGTACTGGCATAGTTTGTATACAAGCCAAGATTGCCTCCCTTTTTATTTGACTTAAAGTCTAGGGGATATCCAATTAACCTGCAACGGTTCTCCTTTGTATGTACTTTGTAGTAACAATACTTATAACGACCCGGCCGGTCGTTTTGAGAGTAATAGCCCCGATCCCCTATTAACTATTTCTCCCAAATCTTTTTCTACTATTGTGACTTGCCGGGATGATTGGTTTTGAGTTTCGGAGTGTTTTGGGACACTTAGTCCCTAAATGAGAGCTTAAGCCTTAGGATTTGGACTGTAGTCAGAACTGTGTGAAGATGACTCCGGAATGGAATTTTGTCGGTTCTGTTAGCTCCGTTAGGTGATTTTGGGTTTAGAAGCATGTCCGGATTATATTTTGGGGGTTCGT
>AWOL01S0025566.1:9044-28642 GCA_000715115.1 Nicotiana otophora
TCAGCTAACCGCTCTGAAGAATAGGTAACTGCCACTGGAATGAAATGTGCTGATTTGGTCAACCTGTCCATAATGACCCAAACTGTGTCACATTTTCTCTGAGTCCGTGGGAGCCCAATAACAAAATACATAGTGATACGTTTCCACTTCCACTCAGGAATTTCTAACTTCTGAAGCAAACCGCCAGGTCTCTGATGCTCGTACTTGACTTGCTGACAATTTAGACACTGACCTGCAAATGAAACTACATCATTCTTCATTCTCCTCCACCAGTAATGTTACCGTAAATCTTGATACATTTTGGCGGCACCCGGATGAATAGAATACCGGGAACTGTGGGCCTCTTCAAGAATTAATTAACGAAGCCCATCCACATTGGGAACACATCTACGACCCTGCATCCGCAAAACTCCATCATCCCCCACAGCAACCTGCTTGGCACCACCGTGTTGCACCGTGTCCTTAAGGACAAGCAAATAAGGATCATCATACTGCCGCTCTCTTGTATGCTCATATAAAGAAGACCGAGCGATTGTACAAGTTAGAATCCGACTAGGTTCAGAAACATCTAACCTCACGAACTGATTAGCTAAGGTCTGAACATCTACCGCTAACGGTCTCTCACCAACCGAAATATACGCAAAACTGCCCATACTCACAGCCTTTCTACTCAAAGTATCGGCCACCACATTGGCCTTTCCGGGGTGATACAAAATAGTGATATCATAATCTTTCAACAATTCCAACCATCGTCTCTGCCTCAAATTAAGATATTTTTGTTTGAATAGATATTGTAAGCTACGATGATCAATAAATACCTCGCATAAGACATCGTAAAGGTAATGCCTCCAAATTTTCAGCGCATAAACAATGGCTGCCAATTCTAAGTCATGAACAGGATAATTCTTCTCATGAACTTTCAACTGTCGCGACGCATAAGCAATCACTCTGCCATATTGCATTAATACTTCATCAAGTACAATACGAGATGCATCACAATACACCGTGTAAGACCCCGAACATGTAAGTAATACCAATACTGGGGTTGTAGTCAAAGATGTCTTGAGCTTTTGAAAGCTCTCCTCACACTCTTCGGTCCACCTGAACGGAGCACCCTTCTCGGTCAATCTGGTCTTAATAGTTGTTCATAATCAATTATAGAATCATCAATTAACTTCATGTTAACAAAAATCTCATTTCAAATCTTCACAATACTGATAACGAGATGCGAGGCATCTGGTAGATTGAAAATCAATAATTACAACAAGAATTTGGCAAGTATGCACAGAGAATTTCGTACAAGAATTTTCAAATAAGCCTAACACGCATGACTCCTTATTATTACTATAGTGCAAATTTAATTTCACAAGGGAGAACTTAAACACAAGCATTTTCATCATAAGGATCTCGTCCTTATATAACTTCCATCGTAGCTCATAGCCCGGTTTAAACATATCAATTTATATTAAAATGCGAGGATCTCGTCCTCAGTTCTGAATCACAAGTAATATGCACATTGTGCCAATCGAAACTTTTCATTTTCTCATTTTAAATAATTTCCATTGAATAAAATCACAACACATAATGAGTCCCACACCGGTAGGGCATATAATTCACAATTTGTAATTAATTATCCGGAAATTATATCAAAACTTACCGAAATGAGTAACAGAAAGCCACCTTTAGCCTCGCAGCTCTTATTAGTGACCAACACGGAATGATAGGCGTAGTTATCTCCCAACAGGAGTAAACATATAACTAGGTTATAGAATTACGAAACTCACTCATAAGTGGAGCATAATAGGAGGATTTATCTCGATACTCAGAACCGAATAAAGTTAAGAAAATTATTCCTTTATATTAAATCGAGGTCGTACCTGTAACGACACCATCTGATATAGCGACCTCAGCCATACCGTAAAACAATATATCAACGGTTGGGCCTTCACTTCTAGGATGCCCTCTAAATAGTCGTGTAGGTGGTGTAGTAACTGCAATGGGGCACGTAGCCTGAGTGTTTTGATGAAATATGTCTCTCCCAAGTCTGGGACAATTTTTTCATGATGTGCCTAGTATCACCATATTCATAACAACCCTTTTACGGGTTTGGCTGCTCATACTGAGTCTGTGCCAGATAATTGGAATAACCATTATAGGAAACTCATGTCGGTGGTGCATTAAAAGAACTTACTAGAGTACCCTGAGTAATCCGATGTGCGAACTGAGCTGGCCGACTGCCCGAGCCCCCGACATAATGATTTATACTTGTAGAGTATAATCCATTAAATCCTCCAGAACCTCGATACCTCTTGGTCTCCTTAGTTTCTTTTTTTCCTCACCCCGAACACGTTCTAATATCTTGAAAATTTCTACCACTAGAAGAAATGACGTATCAGCTTGTAGCTCCCGAGTCGTACAAAATTTTACGATCATAACTGAGTCCTTTAATGAGTCTGTGGACTCGTTCTCTGGATGCGGGAACCAAAGTAGGAGTATAATGGGCTAACTTATTGAACCTGATGGCATATTCTGACACTGTCATGGTGACCTTACGCAACCGTTCAAACCCTATGCGCTATGCATTATGGAGTGTCCGAGAAACAAACTCTTTCAAAAAGCGTTTCTGAGAACTGAGCCAAGTGGGCGGTGTTGCATTGGCTGGTCTGTCCTCTTCATAGGCTTGCCACGAACACCAGTGGAGAATTATCTCTCCCAGGGCCAATTTCTTCTTTTGTTATGCTGACTCAACACAGCTGAGTTGACCCATTTCTTAACATATTCTTCGATTCTTCTTTGGGGTAACCCTTACCCCTATTTATGCACAACGATCACAAAAGTAGAGCTCCACACAGACAAATCTTGGTACGAACCACATAGTCCAGAATTTTGTCAACCACTGTACTTTCTCTGAAGCATCCCAAAATCCACAACCGTGACGTCCATGCTAAGTAGACCTTCTGTAAATTTTAAAGTTGTTTCTCTAACTTCTTTGGTACTGAAGTATATGATTATTAAGGAGGCGAACATACCGCAAGTCCCAACCTTATCCTCTATAAAATCTCAGGCCTTAAACATGTGTAAATTTTGGGGAACCTTTCAGTACCACATATATATATTTCAGGCAAAAACTGATATAACACATGACCCCGCAATCCATCCATTGATAGTGGACTCCCCACTCAGCGTGAAGTCATATGCCACAACGTCCGATGATCCACAATATTAACCTTCACAACTCGGATAAATTAACCAGATGCCAAGGTCTGTTGCACCCCCCACATGACTTACTGGGTGATCTCTCAATACGCCCGCATCTTCAGTCGGAACCACACGTTGAGGCAATGTTTGAGCATCTCTGGCTCCTTCGTAGTCCATCTGCGACATCACGAACCGTCGACACATAACTGATACCGAGTGAAAAATGTCATACACGAGTGGATATAAAGGAATATGAGATATATGTTTCAAGCTAAATCAATGTCGCACGATAAGGAATCAAAGAAGTGAACATTTTCCTATGATAACATAGCCTCCTGAAGATAAGTACAGACGTCTCCGTACCGATCCACGAGACTCTATTAAACCTGCTTGTGACTCATAACACCTATGAACCTAGAGCTCTGATACCAACTTGTCACGATCCCAAATTCCCTCCGTAGGATATAGCGATGGCACCTAGTCTCTAATACTAGGTAAGCCTATCAATGCGGAATAACAATAGAAATCTGAAATAAATGAACTTGCAATTCACATAATTACAACTCCCAAAACCCGGTAGAAATAAGTCACAAACTTCTAAGAACTATTTTTTCCTCAATGTCTCTATATATCAGAGTCTAAGAAAATAAAGAAGCAACATAATAAGGATAGAATGGACTCCGGAGTCTGCAGACGCTGGCAGATATACCTCGAAGTCTCCGTACAGAGGTAGTTCACGGATATCTGGGCTGGTAGGAAGTACCCGAATCTGCACAAAAAGATGTGCAGAAGCATAGTATGAGTATACCACAGCGGTACCCAGTAAGTGACAAGCCTAACCTCAGTAGAGTAGTGACGAGGTCAGGTCAAGCTCTAATGGAATAATAAAAGACATGGTGAAATGTTTAACAATATAATAAGAATAAATGACAATGGAAATGAATCGATTAAGTAGTATGTCACCATTAAATTACACATAATAAGGGCAAATAATACCTCGCGGAAAGAAAACAAAAATTTACAACTCTAAGAAAAATCACGACAATAATCAAAGGCAAATGCAGCCATAAATAAATATCAATAAGGGCACTCCCGAGGTACCGCCTCGTAGTACCGAATAATAAATAAATTCACAATATCTCATTTCCTTATATCACCGCGGGAGCCTTCACATTTAATTTTAAAGAAAATATTTTTTCCCGAAATAGCATCCCGCATTTTAGCCACCCTTATCACACCGCATGACTTCTAGTAGTTCCCCTACTAGCCACGCGTATCAAGCCACCCTTATCTCACCGCATGCATTTCAACACCCAGACATTATACCACCGCATGGGTATCAATATCACAATTTGCACCTCAAGTACCCAAATATTTCAACTTACCAAAATAAATCAGCAACAATATTTTCCACAATAATGAGCTCACGGCTCATGCCAAAATAAATCAACAATAATATTTTTTTCAACAATAAAAAACTAACGGCTCAATCACAATGAGTACAAAGTCTCACAAAATATTCAGTAAAATAATAACCATTATTTTCACAATACGGAGCTCATGACTCAATCACAATGAATACAAAAATCTTCACAAATTATTTAGCAAAAATAATATTTCACAAATTTAACATCTTGACTTAACATCAAATTTTTAAATGTAAAATACTTCATTTTTAATAATATTTAAATTAAGAAATCCAACCTTCAAATAATGCACGGAGCAAAAGAAACAGAGTTTCAACTAAACAGGTAAAACACTTAGCAGGAACAGGTCAGACAAATTTAAAATACGAAAATATATTAATGATGATGAATATAACATAATAAAATAATTTAATTAAGATGCAACAGTGCTCTACACAATTTAAAGACATAATCTTTCACATTTAGCCCGTATACACACTCGCCACCTCGTGTACACGACTTTCAACACATCAACATTTTCATATCAATATCAATCCTAAGGGAAATTTTCCCCCCACAAAGTTAGACAAGTCACTTACCTCGACTTGTGTAATTATTTTTTTTACTTTGATATGCCTTTGCCTCGTGAATTGGCCTTTGAAAGCCTCGTATCTAGTCACAATTAATTCGATTCAGTCAATACAAATCATAGGAATTTATTCCATATGAAAATACTAATTTTCCAACAAAATTCGAAATTTAACTCAAATATCGCCTGTGGGGCCCACGTCTCGGAATCCGACGAAACACACAAAAATCGACAACTCATTCAATTACGAGTTCAACCATACTGATTTTACTCAAATCCGACTCCGAATAGGTATTCAAATCCCAAAAATTCGTTTTATGAAATGTCTATAATTTTTCCCAAATTTTCATCTCAAAATATTGATTAAATGATAAAAACAATGATATATTCATGTATGTTAACCAAATCTGAGTTAGAATCACTTACTCCGATGAATTTCTTGAAAATCCCACGAAAAATCGCCGCAAACCGAGCTTCAAAAGTCCAAAAATGAAATAATATCCTAACCCTCGGCTATATAGTACCATGTCTGATCTCCCAATGTGCGGTCCGCACATTTATAAGTGCTGCCGCACATTTTCAAGTTCTGCGGCGCACAATTTTTAATGCAGTCGCACTTCACTGTGATTGCTTACCAGGTTTCAGTACAATGTCCATAACGTTTTGTACAAATGTCCAAATGATTCGTGCTAGCTATACCTTTCTGGAAACAAGATTCAAAGGGCTACAACTTTCGTTTTTGAATCATCTCCAAATTAGTTGTGGATTAAAAGATATAAGCCTCCGAAGTCGGACCATCGAACCTGCAAAACCCCTGAAGTGCGGCCGCAGACAAAATTGTACGGTCCATATTTTTCCTCTGAAGTGCGGTCCACACTTGTCCTCCGTGGTCTGTACTTTTCGTCTGAAGTGCGGCCGCACTCAAAATTATGTGGTCCGCACTTTTCCAAAAGTTCCAGAACAACATTAGAGTGCCGAAATAGCCGGACTCGCTCAAAACTCACCCCGAAACTCAGCGAGCCACTCAGGATCCCGTTCAAGTATACCAACCAGTCATGTAACATAATACGGACTTACTCGGGGTCTCAAATCTCATCAAATAACATCGAAATTATCATTCACACCTTGATTCAAACTTAAGAGTTTAATGCAGCCGCACTTCACTGTGATTGCTTACCAGGTTTCAGTACAATGCCCATAACGTTCTGTACAAATGTCCAAATGATTTGTGCTAGCTATACCTTTCTGGAAACAAGATTCAAAGGGCTACAACTTTTATTTTTGAATCATCTCCAAATTTGTTGTGGATTAAAAGATATAAGCCTCCGAAAACCTACAAAACCCCTGAAGTACGGCCGCAGACAAAATTGTGCGGTCCATATTTTTCCTCTGAAGTGCGGTCCGCACTTGTCCTCCGTGGTCTGTACTTTTCGTCTGAAGTGCGGCCGCACTCAAAATTGTGTGGTCCGCACTTTTTCAAAAGTTCCAGAACAACATTAGAGTGCCGAAATAGCCGGACTCGCTCAAAACTCACCCCGAAGCTCAGCGAGCCACTCAGGATCCCGTTCAAGTATACCAACCAGTCATGTAACATAATACGGACTTACTCGGGGTCTCAAATCTCATCAAATAACATCGAAATTATCATTCACACCTTGATTCAAACTTAAGAGTTTAATGCAGCCGCACTTCACTGTGATTGCTTACCAGGTTTCAGTACAATGCCCATAACGTTCTGTACAAATGTCCAAATGATTTGTGCTAGCTATACCTTTCTGGAAACAAGATTCAAAGGGCTACAACTTTTATTTTTGAATCATCTCCAAATTTGTTGTGGATTAAAAGATATAAGCCTCCGAAAACCTACAAAACCCCTGAAGTACGGCCGCAGACAAAATTGTGCGGTCCATATTTTTCCTCTGAAGTGCGGTCCGCACTTGTCCTCCGTGGTCTGTACTTTTCGTCTGAAGTGCGGCCGCACTCAAAATTGTGTGGTCCGCACTTTTTCAAAAGTTCCAGAACAACATTAGAGTGCCGAAATAGCCGGACTCGCTCAAAACTCACCCCGAAGCTCAGCGAGCCACTCAGGATCCCGTTCAAGTATACCAACCAGTCATGTAACATAATACGGACTTACTCGGGGTCTCAAATCTCATCAAATAACATCGAAATTATCATTCACACCTTGATTCAAACTTAAGAGTTTAATGCAGCCGCACTTCACTGTGATTGCTTACCAGGTTTCAGTACAATGCCCATAACGTTCTGTACAAATGTCCAAATGATTTGTGCTAGCTATACCTTTCTGGAAACAAGATTCAAAGGGCTACAACTTTTATTTTTGAATCATCTCCAAATTTGTTGTGGATTAAAAGATATAAGCCTCCGAAAACCTACAAAACCCCTGAAGTACGGCCGCAGACAAAATTGTGCGGTCCATATTTTTCCTCTGAAGTGCGGTCCGCACTTGTCCTCCGTGGTCTGTACTTTTCGTCTGAAGTGCGGCCGCACTCAAAATTGTGTGGTCCGCACTTTTTCAAAAGTTCCAGAACAACATTAGAGTGCCGAAATAGCCGGACTCGCTCAAAACTCACCCCGAAGCTCAGCGAGCCACTCAGGATCCCGTTCAATTATACCAACCAGTCATGTAACATAATACGGACTTACTCGGGGTCTCAAATCTCATCAAATAACATCGAAATTATCATTCACACCTTGATTCGAACTTAAGAGTTTCAAACTTTTTCATTTACAAAACTTGTGCCGAAACATGTTAAATGAATCCGGAATGACTTCAAATTTGGCACACAAGTCATAAATGACATAACATAGCTATTCCAATTTTGGAATCGGATTCCGACCCCGATATCAAAAAGTCAAATCTGTTGTCAACTTTGGAAATCTTTAGCCTTTAAATTTCTAGTTTCCGTTGAATGCCATAACTTGAGTTAGGGACCTCCAAATTAAATTCCGGGCATACGCCCAAGTCTCAAATCACGATACGGACCTACCGGAAATGTCAAAACATTGATCCGGGTTCGGTTGCTCAAAATGTTGACCAAAGTCAACTCAGTTGAGTTTTAAAGCTCTATTTCACATTTTAATCAATTTTTCATATAAAAACTTTCCGAAAAATTATACGGATTGTGCACGCAAGTCGAAGAATGATAAATAATACTTTTGAGGTCTTAGAACACAAAATAAATTATTAATTTTAAAGATAGACCTTTTGGGTCATCACAAAATGGGATGTGCTTCAAGCCTTCAACAACTAACTAGATAGATGTTCTCTGATTTCGACAGTAACACAATATCAGAAACTTATTACAGTTACCTCTATTTCCTTATTTTTCCCGCTTGTACACAAATCAAAAGGAATACAATGAGCATACACACCAATCCTATCAGCAGGAAAAGAGGGGGGAAAATATCTGTCAAAATTTAATAACAAAATCATGTACAGACTTCAGCAGCATAAACTTAACAAGATCACGCTTTGACCAAAAATTGCTGTTGATCCTTTGTAAGTCATGTACAACTTGGTTTCTACACAAGGAAACAATCATAATAAAAAAGAAAAGATGTACAAAAGAATTACCTTTAAGGTAAACCTAATTTTCTATGCAGGAGAAACCTGCCACTAGAACTATAAGTCTATAGCCATCCTTCGACGTCTTCTAACAAGTAATCATGTGTTCCTTCATTAAGGAGAATACCCCTGGAACTGCATATATCAAAAGAAATGAAAAAATGGGGAGAAATATATGACCTTAGGATATACAAGCAAGATATACAAATCATTCAGCAGATTTTCCACTTTGCATGTTCTGTAAATCATTCTGCGACCTGTTGGGAGTAATTGTATGAGGTGACCAGTGATCTGGAACCATAAGAAAATAGGTGGTCATTGCCTTCCGGAACCTCTTTTTGTATTGCTTAGGTGAAATGACAGTCGGAGAGACGTTCTTGGGTCCACCAAGGATGCCGGAGGCCTTAACCCATGTTTCTAGGTGTTTGTCCCATGTATACTGCCTCATGAAGTCAATAATCCCAAGAACAAGTTCATGCTTCTCTTCGTCAACCCCGACTAATAGTGAGTAATCCATCACATCAACTGACTGCAAGAATAACTACTAAATTAGTCCAAAAACCAAAAAGAACTCTGCTAAATTATACTCTCACGTGTTTATAGTATTAGGCAACATATATAATAGCTTGTTAGGTAAGAAGAAAATGAAAGATTGTGTNCGACTGCAAGAATAACTACTAAATTAGTCCAAAACCAAAAAGAACTCTGCTAAATTATACTCTCACATGTTTATAGTATTAGGCAACATATATAATAGCTTGTTAGGTAAGAAGAAAATGAAAGATTGTGTTACGAAAGACGTCTGAGTTCTTGTTATGGAGTGTAGAAGAGTGACTAAATTCATTGAAATGAACAGATTCATTTACTTACTGCAAGAAAAGCAGTGTCATTCCAGACAGCTCGTTCCAAAAGTCTCTTGGCTTTGTTTCCAACAAAAATAGGCGAAGTTGGCATTGACTCGATCAAGTTCTGATCCAGCAAGACCTTATTGCTTCCACTTGAGTCGGGATTGTAACGAGACCTGGAAGATCCTTTAAGGTCATAAAGCCGGGTCAGATTCCTCCCAAATAGAAGGTTCTCCATAACTAGCACATCCATTTTAGATTCCTTCCCTCCTTTAAGATGCTTAGATGTCACCTTCACATAAGCAATAGACATAATTATGCAAAACGACCAGATACTTATAATCATAGTTGATGATATTTGTCTTATGAAAATTCCCGAGAATATGAAGTGAGGAATAATCAAGAAACTTATAATTTTAGACGCTAATTACACATCAAAGTTAGTCTTCATAGAAGATAAATATGCACCCCATGTTTTGAGGTCAATTCACCACAAGGCTATTGAACCATAACAACTATAACTCGAAAGACTTGGCCGACAGTAAAGATGACTACGTATTCATACAGACCATCATACTCCTTTCTAAAGGCACAGAGCCAAAAATAAAGGTATCTCACATACCCAAAGACACCAGTGAAAATGCATCGTGCCTTACCAGATCAATCCTATGGAAAACTTCAGGTGAAAGTAAATAGTAATTCAGAATCCAAGTAGTGGCTCAAATATGTCAAGTCAAACCATAAAACCAGGAAAAAATTATATTAAGCGCACCTTCCAAATGCAAGACTCATATTTGCCCCTTGAGAACTACTAGATTCACAACAAATGTAATCAAGAGTATTTAAAATACCTGATAGAGCCCCAGAATTTTTGCCAGGCAAGTAGGACTCCTTGAGCTTATAGATTCAGAAAGATATTTAAAATATGCAGGAGCAAACTTTATAAATGATTCCAGCTCTGTCTTGGTCACTTGCTTGATAATGAATCGATCATCCAAGGTTTTAGCAAAGAAAACATTGCTCTTTCCTCCTTGGGCTCCCCACTTCTTACAGCGACTAAGAGATCTTATAAAATCCATCTCAGATGGGCAACATATCCTCCTCAAAGCTTCAAAGCGCTTCGCATAATAACAAGTCACTGTGTACTTCACTTTCCCAAGTGGTCCATCATCTGAAAAGGAGACTCTCGCATGCATTGCCTTTGTGTATGAGAGTGGATCCAAAACCGAAGAGCTATGACTACTGGACGAGGACAAGATACTCTCATCAGCAGATCCTAGACTTCTGTAGGATTCCAATACCATTTCATCCATAGATTGAAGGGACTGCAGACTTCCAGATTCTAGGGACTGCAGTGGAAGGTTAGAGTCCAAACTAGAATCCTTTGATTTCTCTAGCTCATCAGCTAGTTGTGCGATATAATCCTGTGAAACTAGTGCGTAAGATATAATACTAGTGGGCTCGTCATCGTACACTGGTATAATGGTATCATTAACCCCAACAGGTAGGAGCAACCTGGCTCCGCCTTGGGCCTCTGACTCTCTAAATGATGAAATGTAAACAGGGCTGTACTCGCCAAGCGTATCCAACTTCTGAGCACTTGGTAAGAAGTTCTTGTTCAGTGGCCGGTAGAAGCTAATAAAAGACATACCTAACCATCCCCCGGCGTCTTCCACATTTTCAGAGCCTTTAGAGGATAAAGAAGGAGGAAATCCGGACGCCTTAGTTCCGCCATGTTCCTCACCAGGGTCTTCAACGTCCACTTTTTCTGCTAATCTAGTTGTTGAAGAATCTGCAGTAAGTGGTTCGGAAGATCTGCAAGTACCATCCTTCAGCACTCCAACAGCGGAAGTAGTTTCACCAGTCCAAGCTGCCTCAAGAGTATCTGACAAATTATCCATGATCGGGGACTGCCCGTCAGAAAGGGATCTGGAACCCTCTATATTGGATTCCGCAGAGTTCAATCCATAGAAGCTTTCTGTTCCAACAGGAAGATCTGATGGTTTTTCAATTGCACAACTAGAATCAAAGAGAACCTCAGATCCTTGATGATCTGCATCCACATGATTCTTTTGGCCAAAACTTACTCCATCATTAGATTTTGCATCAAGTACTCTAGTAGCAGAAACAGAACCAGAGACGTTCAAATAATCACTGGTCCTATCTGGATCAGTGTACTTATCATTACCGACCAGGGGTTTCTCTCCTGTAACGCAATGAGCCTCGCATTCTAAGCTGGCTGCATATACAAGTCGGTGATCCCACATATAAGACTGGAAAATGAGTTGTCTTCGCAACCGATTAATCTCGAAAATATCAACCACTGGCTGCACCTTTTTCGCCTCCTTGGTCAGAATTTTCTGGATAGATTCCTGCTAATACAGAATACCCAGGAAAACCCACAAAGAGCAAATTAACAATTGTTTTACAAAATAATTGCTTTAAATCCCTAACATAAGTCAGACAATTAAGAATTCCAGTCAATTAGTTTACATGATGTTAGAATCATGATACACATGAAAGTTAAGTACCATGATACACATGAAAGTTAAGTATCAATGCAAAAGGTTGATAATGACGGCAAGCAAGTTCATTTCTGATGCATCAAAGCAAACGTTAATAGAATCTGCAACATGGGCAGCTGAAGACAATTCCACCATTTTCTGTCTCCCGAGCGCAAGGTGATAAAAGCAGAACTACTGAATCACAAAGAGACACATTTGTACATGGGTTGCAGATAACTAGAGTGAAAGAGAACAAACGGGAACTCATACTTAATTATTACTTCCACCAACACCCATCAAACAAACACAATCAGAGGTGTGGAGGGAAGGAGAGCAAGTGCTTTGTAATATAACCAGGACCATGTTATGCAGTTTACTTCTGAAGACTTTGCAGAAGCTAAAGATAATTAATATTCAGAAGTGAAGACTTTACTTCAAATTCTTCTTTCTCCTTCTGCAGCATCCCTTCCAAAACAGCAATCTGACCTCTTGCTTCAGGTGCTTTAACGCTGCTGTTAAATTGACCAACAGATCTTTTCTCCACCAAAAGACGGATTGCATTCAGAACCTCAGAAAACAAACGTTCAGCTCGACTAACAACCTGCTTAAATTATTCCATGAAAACAAGTACACAGTGAGATCAGCTGCAACTTTATACCACACTCAAAAGTCCAAATCACATTCTTCACACCTCGTTCACTTCTTGTTGTATCCAGTCCTGATTTTTCTCATAGTTGAAATCCAGCTTTGCAGGAGGAAGGCACACTGAGTGAACATCAATTGACGCATAGCGAAAGCAAGCAACCATTTTTCCGAAACTGCATGTGTCACAAATTTACTAACATTGCAAAAAGATACTCAAAAGTAATAGCCAAAATCGATGGATAGAACATTGCTACAGACACTTGAAAATAAAAGGGAAACCATAGTTTTAAACACAGACGCCATTTTATGTAGATTATTTTCATGCATTGACAAAATAAATTGCAAGCTAGCACTAGACTATACCAACATGACAAAGAAGGGAGCAAGAAAATTCAATCAAGAAATCCAAGGGAGAGAGGTACTGTTATTTGAGCAGAACATGACACCAGCTAATCATGCCAACAGATTTAAATATTATGCATGACACCAAGAGAAGAAATGTTTGAAGTGCTCTTACATTTATAACACTGCAGGCAACAAACAGAATGAGAGCATACCCATAAAACCGAAGACAATCTCTATGTAAAGAATGCCCGCAGCTAGCTACCCTGCTAGCAGCTGCATGGTTTGAAAAACTAAGTTCAAGGAACTTCCCAAAGGATAAGCCCCAAGCAGCATCGGACATCACTATTCTTTGAGTTGCTGGAGGAAAGCCCTTAACCCGTGGACATCTGAGGCACCTGTGCCACATCCAAATTTTTCCTTCCCTTTCACCAGGCAAAAGAAACTCTGGCAGCTTCTTAACAGAAATAGTTAGAGTGCCTTGTCGATGAGTATAACACTGCACATGTGCTTCTGAAGGCATTTCACATGAACGACATCTGTAACTCTGCGAAAGAAACGGTAACAGATATTTTCAGACTCGTAATTATATTCTTAATGTTTTGGGCATAGATGGAAAGCGAAGAGGAGAGATTTACTTGATCAAACAAATTGTCTCGTAGATATCGACCCAATGGCTTATCAAAGTTCCCATAGTATTTGATCCGAAAGAGATGGGACCTTTCACAGACAGTTCCTTTCCAAACACATCGGGATGATAAGGAAACTAAAATGCTTTGATGGTCAGATGGGGACGGAGGAAACTCTTCCTTTGAAGAAGCTGGTTCATCGTGAACATGTTTTCCGTCTAGTTGCAAAACCACTGGATTTGAGCCACTTTGGTTCACAGCAATGCAATGTTGAACATTCTGTGACAAACAACCTTGTTCTGCATTCTCCGAAGGCGTTAATCTGGAATACTCTATCATATCCACGATACCTCTGTCCACAGATGCACCAGTTGCAGAGGGCCCACAGAAGGAAGTCTCAGTGCGTGCTGCAGTTGGGAACTCTGTCATACCTATTGGCTGAGCACAAAGGCTTGCAGCCTTGACCAGGTCTGTTGTGGGAATGCTACCTGATCTCTGTGGTGCACCACCACATAGTGGTGATTGAGTTTTTTCAGTGGAAGGAAAGGTAAAACCAGGTATTGTTGAGATTGACCGGTCAATAGTTGATGATTTATCCGGAAGTGCTACAGTTATTGGAGAATTTAGAGGCAGTTCAGGTAGAGATGCTCCCTCATCAGCAAGAAAAGAAGTTTCCAGACCCAAATGATAAGCTGCAAAAATTGAATATTGAAAGACACGCTTTACTTTCTTCAACTCATCCCCATTTGCGCCACGGAGTAATACCTGAGACAACAAATATCAAGAGAGCCAAAAAGTATTTAGAAGTCTATATATGACAAAACGTAATGTGTACACATTTGATGTCATAGAAGTAATTTGGCCATGTTAAGAGACTGAAAACCACCAATAATTTTCTCATTACAGTTCTAGTAATTGACGATAGACTTACAGTGCATCCCAGTGGCTTTGGACAGCCTTCAAAGTACATTAGAGTCTTCACCAGCTTCTTTCCACTCTGCCCGGCTGTACCATGCTCTTCGAAAAACTTCTCAACATGGAACATGTCACAGTATCCCAATTTTTGAGAGGAGAGATGATCTATTGAAGGTACTATTTGACTACCCGTGCAGCGGGCTATACGCTCCAAAAGTGTCCTCTTGATATTTAAGACAAGTGATATGTCCTTTGCCAGGAGGTACTCTTGTGCATAGCGAGAAACAGATTTTTCCACCAGAAGAACATCTGGTTGGTGTGCATCAATTTTGGCAACAGCCATCTTGAGATGATCCATTTCCTGAATAGCAACACACATCTATAAGCACAAGAGCTATACACTATCTGCTCCAAATATGGGAAGACAAGGTTATTCATCAAAACCTGCTGCAACAAAGTATCAAAACTTGATAAGTGGTTGGAGACTCGCTGGTACTCAAGAGCCCCTCCAAGGATTAATATGCGAGGCTTCTCTATTTTGGACGTCATTCGTCGATGAGCTACGTTTTTCTTGCAGACAACTCCTTTCGCCACCGCACTATTTAAGGGGGGAAAGTTTCATATTAAAGGAATATTTTTTAGGATGTATGCAACATCACAACAACAGCTACTACTACGCCTCAAACCCAAGCAAGTTGGAAATGTATGCAACATCCAAAGAGGTAAAAATGGTAGAGAGTACACAACAAGAACAAAAATGATTACTATTATTGACCAAGAACACACTCGCAAGCAAAAGAAAGCTGCCAAATGTATGTAATAAGTTGTTACCTAGCACAACTATATCTAGTTTACAAATCATAGAGTGAAAAGCACAATATCAATATCTTCATTGTTTCGTACTTTGCGTAAACCACTTTGACCAAATATTTCTCAAGGCAAGAATTTACAAGTTTCTGGGGAAGTTCCCAAGTATCAAATAGAATTGTATCAATGAAAGACTCTAGTAATTTGAAGTTCCTTCAGAAATCACAGCAGACAAAAGGAGGTAGTGTGTGTGTGTGTCTGAGAGAGAGAGAGAGAGAGCCTGTGTGCGCGGAACATGAACCTTCAAGAAAGCTCCTGTTTCTCCTATTTCAAAAGTTTTCTGTTGCTGCTTATCCTAACTAGTTACATAGGAGGCAAGGATCCAACAGTAGCAGAACAGCATTGTGTACAAAAAGGAATGTTTTTTATTTTGCTTACCTGTCACTACGATGCCCAGATGCTACATATTTCACCTTTACGTATCCCCCAGGGTCCATCCCTCCGCCCTTGCTAGTGTCTGGTTTCAGAAGTGTGGCAGCTTCCCATGACAGGGATGTAATAATCTCCAGCCAACTCTCTTTTTCCTCTTCCTCATCGATGGCAAGTTTTTCAACCTCCATAAGCTGTGATACCAAAGCCCTGAAGTGGCCATCAACCACATTTTTCACAACCTTTTTCTGCTCCTCATTTGACCTATCCCTACTTCTAAATTCACCACTTCCAAAGCTGCTTGATGACCGTAAACATCCCCACTCTCCTGCAGCATCCCCGTCCTCATCATCATCATATAGAAGTGCTTCCCTTTCATCTTCTTCGTCTTCTGGTTCAGGTGGAAGCCACAGAACTCCATTGTTCTCAAAATCCACAGGTTCCAGATTAGCATCTTCTGCAACATTTAGGGATGAAGGCACTTCACACTCATCAGATATGTCCTGTTTTACAATCTGTTGGACTTCTTCGGAAGCCTGGGAATCAAAACTATTGTGTAAGGAAGAGCTGCTCACACTTTTTTCATCCATAGCTTCTCCGTCAGCGTGTACTTTATGAGATCCATAGTCCTTTTTGATCTCGTCATACTGAACGTGGCCATAGTAGCCATTAACCTGAGGAAAATGCCCCTGGGAATCTAACTGGTAAACACCACATTCGTCTTCTTCATCATCACTCCTGATTCCACAATATAGCAACAAACAGTCAACTGATACTGAAACATGTTTGTGGACATGAGTAGTTGGAAAAACAGGTCACTAAAATGCAACCCAACTCACAGAACAATTGGTTTGCTCAGGACAAATAATCAAGGTGTGGCCTACCAGGCAGCAAACTTCAGTTATTAGTGCTTTGCGAAGTTGCTTCTAGTATCATTTCTTTTACCTTCTTCTGAATTACTTAAGAGAAGGAAAGGGATTTTTCACTTATCGGGACAAATTGCACATTTCGTTATAGAAGGGTTTTCAAATTGGTAAGAATATGTCCAGATACATTGTTGTCAAGAATATCTTCAGATTCATTGTAGAAAATTGTATAGGATAGTGTAGAATATTGCGTCTTAATTAGGAGTTTATTTTGCATTAAGTATATTCCTTTTAAATAATTTAACATACTTATTAGAGTAGCTTAACAACTCTTATAATTGAGCTCCTTTATATTGAGTTTAATCATCAAGAAAACAATTGTTCTCTCCCCTTGTCTCTCTTTTCACATTGTAGATTACCCTTTCTGAACCCATTCCATCACTTGTAAGTTTTACTTTAACGTTCGTGATCCCAAAATTGGATTACATGTGCAAGAGGGTGTTGAATTAATAGTTGTCCAACATGGGTTGTGTAAGAGCTTCCAAAGAGGTTTCTAAAGGTACTTTCTAATCCGTTGCTACTTTGGTTGGCAATAACTTGATTTCATGAATAAATAAGAAGCAAGATGTGGTTGCGACATCTAGTGCAGAACCTGAGTAGCGAGCTACGGCCTTAGAACACATGTGCTATGTGGTTGATTTCACACAAATCCTTAAGAGGATTCAAACATGCAATAGCATAATAGAGAGGTATACCACAGAGTTAGGATGTTCCAACGCTATCGAAACTAGGGGCAAAAAAGTGCTTTCTTCACTACTTAGTAAGAGATGCCCCTAGTGTTTTAAGGCAATCTACCCATTCACATTTGACAACAAAGAAACTCATAAATAGTGCAACTTTCCAAACAACAATTCAACGACAAAATAATAGTTGGTTTGATTTCTTTTTCGTTAATTGGTTCAAATTGACTGAAAATAGAAGATGTAAGACGAACCTTGTTGTGCAAAATGCATATTGGTTTAGGGTAGGGTCCAAAACCCCTTTACTAGCAGGATCAAAGCTCCCTCTCGATGTTGCAACATTTTGCGTCTCTAGAGTAGATTCTGTTACAGCTGATTTGCATGGACTAAGTACCGAAGAGTGTGGCACTGAAGTAACGGTAATGCTACTGCTATCACCAGTTCCACTAGTCTTGAAGCTGATAAAACTGGTTGCAGAAGGCGAAGAAGTACTCGTATGCAGGCTAGCAATCTGAGTTCTAACACTAGCAGCTAAACCTTGCTCCCATTGCTTGAAACAGTAATTGCAAACTCTGATCTTTTCCCACTCATCTTGTAGTGGCCTTGGCTCACTGGATGGTGCTGGAACCCAATTAGATGTGCACTTGCCACAGAATACTCGCCCACAAAGACGACAATGATGCCTACGGTTAAACAATGTGAACTGAGAATCACAATCATAACATACCCTACAGCTATGATCGGGCATCCAAAAATCCCTCGATACATTATCAGGCTCATGTCGCCAAGGGATCCACGATTTCAGTAACTTTAACAGATCAGAGAATGTCCTATTCGAGGCATCCATTGACAACATTAGAGAGGCCTTTGCCTCTCATTGCTATAACCTCATTCAGTAACAAAACTCATATCCAATTGCTGCAACAAAAAAACAGCATAGAGCCCCTGACAAGTGCCCAACATAAAAGAATCAACAAACTATTCACTAATTATAGAACTATTATCAATGCCTTAGCCTTACTACTCATGATTCATTTATCAGCATTCTCCAAATCAATAGATATCGAAAATGGCTGGCTGCCAATAGCTTCCAATCAACTGGCGTTAAATAGAATTCCTTTGAACTTCCCTCTGAATAAAATACCCACTTCACAGAATCCAATTCTTGATATGGTAATAAAATCAATTCAAAAAATCCCACATAGAAAATTCAAAACACCCAATTGGAAAGAAAGCCAAATAAGGAAACCCCATATCACCTCAACAGCGAAAAAGATTGAATCTTTAACCTCTAAAGGGAACAACTTTTCTTGATAAAAATTCAAGAAACCACCATTTTTGCTTCTCATCAATCAATATACATATTCCTGAAATAAAAATCAAAACTTTCCTATATGAATAATTAAATAGCTGAATCACAACATAAAATAAAGGATTATACAAAATGAATCAAAACAAAAAATATTTATTAGGAATGGAAAAATGAACAAGAAAAGGACAGTGCCTTTTAATTACTCCTATATAATTTCAGGGGGCTCGCAAGTACCCTTTTGCAGAATCAAATGGGGCCAAACAGATCAGCAAATGAAAGACAAAAATTATAACCAATTATATATAGCCACGTAGATAAATATCCCCCCTTTTCAGGAGGGTAGGTGAGTACGTCAATTCAATCATGCAATTTCAATATATCCACTGTTGTATAATTAAGTGATTGAGTTTTTTTTTTTTAAGTTGCAAATAAAAATTTAATAATGAGATCTGTCAGTCAAATCTTGTTTTTATTATTTTGCTTTAATGACCACCCTCAAGAAAGTCAACTTTACCGAACAATATTTCATTTTGTTTTCTTTTATAATATAAACCAGTGGATTTAATAATATAATGTACCAATTTAAATTGGATTGAATTCAACTAACTGTATGCATGAGAATATCTTTATTTGATAGTAGTAAGAAAACATCATTAAAAGGGAACTTCAAAGAATGAAAAGGAATTTTCAAGGAATTAACTTCATAAAAATTATTAATTCAACACATAAATTTGTAAAAGAAAACTCAAGAAAATAATTTCGTATAACGTCTAAAATTTACA
>AWOL01S0025570.1:0-14118 GCA_000715115.1 Nicotiana otophora
GGAGCGGCTTTGCACGGCGCAGTCTAGGCAGAAGAGCTATGCGGATAGGAAGGTCTGTGATGTATCTTTCATGGTTGGGGGAGAAGGTTTTTATGAAGGTATCAACCATGAAGGGTGTTATGAGGTTTGGGAAGAGGGGCAAGTTGAGCCCCCGGTTCATTGGGCCTTTTGAGGTGCTTCAGAGGATTGGGAAGGTGGCTTATAAGCTTGCCTTGCCACCCAGCTTGTCGAGTGTGCACCAATGTTTAACGTTTTCATGCTACGAAAGTATATTGGAGATCCGTCCCATGTTTTGGACTTCAGCATGGTTCAATTGGAGGGTGATATGACTTATGATGTGGAGCCGTTGGCTATTTTGGATCGGCAGGTTCGAAGGTTGAGGTCAAAGGATATAGCTTCAGTGAAGGTGCAGTGGAGAGGTCAGCCTGTGGAGGAAGCCACCTGGGAGACCGAGCGGGAGATGCGAAGCAGATATCCACGCCTATTCGAGACTCCAGGTATGTTTCTAGATCCATTCGAGGACGAACGGTTGTTTAAGAAGGGGAGGATGTAACGACCCGGCCGGTCGTTTTGGAGTTATAGCCCCGTTTTCCCTATTTATATTTGCTTTATACTGTTAAGCTATATTATGATATACCGGGTTAGTTGTTTCGGGTCCGGAGTGGAATGAGATAATTAGTCTCTTATTTAGAACCTTAAGTTGGAAAAGTCAATCAGATGTTGACCTATGAGTAAACGATGTCGAATTTGAATTTTGATAGTTCTGTTAGCTCCGTTATGTGATTTTGTACCTAGGAGTGCGTACGGAATGTGATTTAGAGGTCCGTGGTAGAATTAGGTTTGAATTAGCGAAATTGAAAAAATGATGATTTCGGTCGGCAGTGGAAATTTTGATATCGGGGTCGAAATGGAATTTCGGAAGTTGGAGTAGGTTCTTAGTGTCATTTGAGACGTGTGTGCAAAATTTGAGGTTATTCGGATGTGGTTTGGTTAGTTTCGGCATCGGTTGCCGAATTTGGAAATTTAGAAGTTCTTAGGCTTGAATCTGAGGGTAATTTGGTGTTTGGATGTAGTTTTGAGTGATTCGAAGGTTCGACTAAGTTTGTATGTTGATATATGACTTGTTGGTATTTTTGGTTGAGGTCCCGAGAGCCTCGGGATGATTCCGGGTGGTTAACGGATTTGTCGAAATTGGAAAATGCAGCTGAAGCTGCTGCTTCTGCTATTTCCGCACCTGCGGAAGGAAGAATCGCAGGTGCGGGGCCGCTGGTGCGCATGGGGGTTCGCAGGTGCAGGCAATGCTGGGCTAGGTAGGATGCGTTGGTGCGAGAAGGCTATCGCATCTGTGAGCCCGCAGGTGCGAGACCTGGGGCGCAAATGCGGAAGGAAGGAAGAAGGCTGGCTTCGCAGATGCGGCGCGCCACGCGCAGGTGCGCAAGCGCAGGTGCGACAGGTTGGCCGCAGATGCGGAACCTGGGCGTTTAAGTGACTTGCGCAGGTGCGGTTGTTGGGACCGCAGGTGCGGTCGCGCAGGTGCGAGTAAAAGGCCGTAGGTGCGAGAAGCCTAGGCAGAAGGTACATATTGTACACTTCACGAATTTTGGTGCATTCTTCACCATTTCTATTCAGTTTTTGAGCTTTTGGTAGAGATTTGAAGAGGGAATCAAGGGGGTTTTCATTGAGGTAAGTTACTTGAACCCTAATACTCGTATATATGGTGATCCGTTGTTTAATCATGTAATTAGTGAAAATGAGGGGTTAGGGCTTGGGGTTTTTTGGAGAAGTAATTTAAGGATTTGAAGGACCAAACGATGTCAGATTTTGATAAATTTGGTATGATTAGACTCGTGAGTGAACGGGCTTTCTAGTTTTATAAATTTTGTTGGATTTCGAGACGTGGGCCCGGGGGCCGAGTTTGAGTCAATTTTGGATTTTGGTCTAATTTTGTAGCTTTTCTTATGGAATTCATTCCATTAGTGCGTATTGATGGTATTGTACTGATTGTGAATAGATTTAGAGCATTTGGAGGCCGAGTCTAAAGGAAAAAGCATTGCAGGGTAGAGATTTGACCGGTTTGAGGTAAGTAACGATTGTAAATCTAGTCCTGAGGGTATGAAACCCCGGATTTTGTATCATTCTACTATTTTAAGGTGACGCACATGCTAGGTGACGGGCGTGTGGGCGTGCACTATTGGAGATTGTGACTTGGTCCGTCTTGTAGCAACTGTAAAGTTGCATGTTTTATGGAAATTATATGATACTTATATGTTTTAGAAAGAGTTTTTGTAAATTGGGCTGAATGTCATGTTTGGGCCTTGTGTCAGTGTTGTTTGGACCCTTGGGGGCCTTTTCTTACTATCCTCTCACTGTTTTCGATTGAAAATCTATATTCAGTCATGGTTATACTTGTTTACTGCATAACTCAGTTTTATGACTCTATTTTGACGTATATAAATGTTGTTTTGGGCCGAATGCCATGTTTTTACTGAAATGCCCGAGTGGATTGAGAGGTTTATGACTGAGTGAGGCCGAGGGCCTGATTTGTGAGGATATTTATGGGATCGGGCTGCACGCCGTAATATGTTCGATATAGGCCGAGGGCTTGAGTGATTTATGCCATGATTTGGCTTGATATAGCGCTTGGGCTGAAGGAGCCCCTCCGGAGTCTGTACACACCCCAGTGAGCGCAGGTACCTACTGAGTACGAGTGCCGAGTGCTGAGTGACTGTGAGGCATGAGTGATTGTGAGGTATGCCCGAGTCGAAAGAGTGATGGTGAGGTATGCCCGAGTGGCAAGAGTGATTGTGAGGTATGCCCGAGTAGCACGAGTGACTGTGAGGTTTGCCCGAGGGGCTGTTTATGATTTCATCATTTTTGCTCACCTTTGCATTGAGCCTTTGTTTGAAAAACTGTTGAAAAATATCTTTAAATAATTTTTTTACTGGAACCGGGTTTAAACGATATGATTTGATTCAAACACTGATTTTTTAAAGCATACTGTACTTTACTGAATTTTTGTGATTTGAACTTGATATGCTTTATTGCTCGTCACTACTACTCAGTCTTTATTTATTGTTGTTACTTACTGAGTTGGCGTACTCACGTTACTCCCTGCACCTTATGTGCAGATCGAGGTATAGCTAGGCACGATAGCGGTTGTTGATTATTCTGGTTGCAGATTTTCTCGGGGTTAACAAGGTAGTTGCTTGGCGATCGCAACCCCTGCTCTTCTCCCTCTTATCTTCCTTTAGTTGTATTTAGCTATTTTTCAGACTATGTTAGTCTTGATATTGTCAGACAAATGGTAGTAGATGCTCATGACTAGTGACACCCCGATGTCGGACTTTTCTTTTCCGCACTTTCGTTTTGATTTGAACTCCTTTACGAAGGTTTTTATGTTGAATAGCATTGAAATTCGTCTTTGAAATGAAAATATCGGTTTGTTTTGGGAATGAGTCAGTTTGCCTAGTTCCGCGATAGACGCCATCACTACAGGGGTTAGTTTGGGTCGTTACAGTTCCCTAATAAAAAGATGGTTCCGTAATTTAATACTCAAGTATTAAAGAAAGTACTATAAAATAAAAGGGGTAAGTTGAGTAAGGGTCCAATGCGCCGGAAGTGATTTGAAACGTAAAATTGAAAGCAAGCTCGAATGTTGATTTGAAATAAGCACAAGTTCCATTTTCTGATTCCCCCAAACGAAGACTAACTTATATACCCATGTAATAAATGTCTCTGAGATTATCTTTCTGGTGAAGGCTAAAGCTTAAATAACTAGGAATAATCAAGAGGGTGGACCAAAATATTATGAAAATATCCTAGATTTTAAAATAAAATCAAATAAACCCAAATGCTTATAACCATGGGAATCGAAATTCTGTACGCTATGAATGATTACGAGCTCAAGTTATTATATAAAAATTGCTAACACATTAGCAAGTACATATAAAAGAAAACTTATTTAAAAAACATTTTTTTAAAGTAATGTCACAGAATAAATTTATGCTATTGGATCCAAATGAGAAATTCTGAGACAAATAAGAACAAATAAGTAAACAATTAGCACATAATAGTCCCATCCCAGCAAACTCATTAATTATTACAGCGTCATTACAAAGTCATTATAAAGATAGAACTACAATCAAACTGACTATAAAAGTTTCGGCACAAATGAGCTTCAAACAAATCCTCTCGGAACTTTTCCTTATCCAGGCAACTTCTCAACTCGTCTAAATATTCCTATCGGTTTCAAGCATTCAAAATATGCTCTCTATAGACTTGCACACATTAAAACTAGTACTCCCTAAGAGCATACTCTTTAATGGCGAATTCAGGTCATTTGCAACTTCAAACACATAAGAACACACCGAGACACAGAAAGTGGGCAGATCTTCAACACGAGAATTGATATTTTTTTTAAAAGCAATCGTTAATGATTTAACTAATTCCGAACATATGCTCTCTATAATGTTAGATTCACTAACACTCCAGACAGAACATGGATATGGCATGGACTTTTAGCAGTTATCAAATTTATAAGAAAAAATAAAAAAAAATCCTTTTCCTGAAGACATGATCTCAAGCAATTAACTAAAGTTCCCACTACAAACAAAACACCGTTTAGCGACGAAATTTAGCAACAAGAGATACTATGTAGCTAAATAACGACGAATTTTGCAGTTTGTCGCCAAATAAGCTACCGAAATAAATAACGACGGATTAGCGACGAATTTTGCAGTTTGTCGCCAAATAAGCTACCAAAAGAATTCGTATCAAATATAGCGACGGAATAGCGACAAAAACTTATATTCGTCGCTGAAATTGGCGCTAAATATTAGCGCCTTTATTTTACCTACAAAATTAACGTCGAAAGTGGGGTGACAAAAATTATTAAAACTTAGCGACGGATTTAACGTCAAAAAATCCGTCGCTGCATTCATTTTACTTATCAAGACATTCCAAAGTTGATTGCGACAAACTTTTCTGTCGCTAGTTTCCTTAAAATAAAATTTCATTAAATATTATTAGCGACAGAAATTAGGTCTGTCGCTATTTCCGTTGCTAAAATCTAGTTTCCTTAAAATAAAATTTCATTAGTTATTATTAGCGACAACAATTAGGTCCGTCGCTATTTCCGTTGCTAAAGTTTTCGTCCTAAAAATAAAATTACCTTAGTTAAAAGACATTCCAACAATTAGGGCACAACACGCCCACTTTCTCTCCTCTCTATCAAACTCCCACTTTCGAATCTAAATGCCTTCTTGATTTTTTATGTCTGGAGAATGAAAATTGACAACCCAAAAACTGAATTTCATCATCTGAGTATTCTTTGGATAGATCAATAAAGACCTTTTTAGTTCCACTGCTGCTAGGTTTTGAACAAAAAGATGATATAATCTCAACTTCGACGTCTCTTTTCCTTGAGTATTTTCACCAACAATGTTAGATTTTTTCTTCAAATACAAAAACTTGGGCGTGAATCTAGGGTTAATGTCTGAAAAATAGAAGAAAACTTTCGAAATTGCAAGATTTTTGCTGCAGAATTCTGAAATTCGAAGTCGTGTGTTGCTGCTCTGCAAGATTCTCAGGCGAAAGGGTAAGCTTCTTTGTGATCTCATTCCTTTCTTGTAGATCTGGGCGAGAATCATTGTTCAACTTTGCTAAAACTGAAGTCGGATCTGGGCGAGAATCATTATAATGTCTTCCTCTCAATCTTGCTTAGAATTGTCAGTATACCCACTAGTTCCTAGCAAACTAAAGCCGAGAGCCCATTCTTGCTGGAAAGAGCGTGAATTGAGGCCTGGACAATCTTATATTATTTTGGATAAACATGCTAGCATATGGTATTGTATGTATCATAAGGTTTAATAAAAAATTGTATGTATCCTAAGGTATCAGTTTATTTTCTTTATCTTGTTGATCTACATGAAATTGTTAGCTATGTTAAGCTTCCTAGTTAACATCGTTGATTAAGTGGTTCTATGAACTTCTTAATTTTTCAAAGAAGTTTGACTATATCATGTATATTTTTCCTTGCATGCAGATCAGTTTGACCTTGAACATATCAGCAGATTTACAATCATTGTTCACGTGAAATACTAAGCAGGTTTTTTGTCTACCTTAATTGCACAATAACTTGGATTTCACTCTTTAATCCCTATTATTTGGGTCAGATTTTCTTCTATGTGAGTACATATGAATGTCTGGATCTCTGGGTGTGTATACATCTTATGTTCCACTAAGCTAATCTCTAGGACATAATATATGTACACTTGTCATCCCTGGTCTAATATCATTGAAGTTTGCTAGAGTGTAGAGGAGAGGTGATCATATAGATGTTTATGCCACAGCTAACACTCTGAATTTTAGGACGTGAAAATTAGAAACAGAATGTAATACATAAATTTACCAGGCTATTGGTTACCTATAGCAATATCATATAGTAAATTCTATGCCTTCTTGTACAACTTGATGAAGTTTGGCCAATAGTTAATTATTGAAATAGAACAATTTTATGCATTATACAACTTCACAACAGAAATCTCACAATTTTTCCATTGCCAACAGAGAAAGTAGACTAATTTAGCAAACAACGCATATAGATCACATAGAATGTTCGTCGTAAATACACGCACTGTTCACTTAATTGTAATATAGTCGCTTTTTTTTATTCCCGTTCCTCATATCGATAATATCTAATTTAGTTTGAAGAAGGATTATAGATATATTTAAAGATTTTGAAAGAGTTTTTATTAGCTAGGTCTTCTTCTCCCGTTAGTTATGTTCCCCCCCCNCATGTATACTTTTCCTTGCATGCAGATTAGTTTGACCTTGAACATATCAGCAGATTTACAATCATTGTTCACGTGGAATACTAAACAGGTTTTCTGTCTACCTTAATTGCACAATAACTTGGATTTCACTCTTTAATCCCTATTACTTGGATCTGATTTTCTTCTATGTGAGTACATATGAATGTCTGGATCTCTGGGTGTGTATATATCTTATGTTCCACTAAGCTAATCTCTAGGACATAATATATGTACACTTGTCATCCCTGGTCTAATATCATTGAAGTTTGCTAGAGTGTAGAGGAGAGGTGGCCATATGAATGTTGATGCCACAACTAACACTCTGAAATTTAGGACGTGGAAATTGGAAACATAATGTAATACAGAAATTTACCAGGCTATTAGTTACCTATAGCAATATCAGATAGTAAATTCTATGCCTTCTTGTACAACTTGATGAAGTTTGGCCCATAGTTAATTATTGAAATAGAACAATTTTATGCATTATACAACTTCACAACAAAAATCTCACGATTTTTCCATTGCCAACAGAGAAAGCAGACTAATTTAGCCAACAACGCATATAGATCACATAGAATGTTAGTCGTAAATACACACATTGTTCACTTAATTGCATATAGTCGCTTCTCTCGTTAGTTACGTCCCCCCCCCCTTTCTCCAGTTAGTTACGTTATCTAATCATTTTTGACTTATGTAATCCTCTATATACAACATTTTATTTGTCTATTTAAGGTTCTTATTTTGGTCAAAGAAAGGAACTGAGCATTTCAAGATTTGTTTTCATTCCAAGATTGGGGTGTTAGTAATTCTCAGCTTATTCTGATGTCAACTTGTTATTCATTTTAGAAAGAATTCTGATGTTTTATTAAATAAAGAACTCTAAGGTCCTGTTTATTTTAATATTATATAGGAACATAGACAATCTAGAGCGTGATTGGATGTGCAAAAGGTTGGATGGCCGAGGGGGTATTAATTCAAGTTTCATAACTGGTGTGAATAAGTTTCTCCAGTTTGCTTGTTCTCAGCGCAATCGTATGAGTGGTGACAAAGTTAGATGTCCATGTAATGTCACAACATTAAATATATGAATGTTGAAACTGTTAAATTGCATCTTTATCAGTATGAATTTGTCGAGAACTATTTTCTTTAGAAGTATCAAGGAGAAAACAATGTGACAAGTGAGATGTCTTATAGTGGTGATTTGCATGGTGGCGCTCAAACTGAATCGGGATATGAGAATCCATATCGACAAATGGTCTTGGATGCAGTTGGACCCAATTTTGGCCATGGTTTGAGCTGGCAGTCTTATAATAATACTGAACATGAGTCATCTCATTCTTATGAACCTTCAATGGAGGCGGAGCCTAATCCTTCAATGGAGGAGGAGCCAAATCTTGAGTGCCAAAGGTTTTATGATTTGCTACAGGCCGCTGATGCAAAATTATACCCTGGTTCTTCCCTCTCTCAACTCGCAGTAGTTTCCAGGATGCTAAATATTAAAATAGAGAATACTTTATCACAAAAAGGTTATAACCAAATGATGCAATTGTTGAAAGAGGTTTTACTAGAAGATAACACAATGCTTGATAACTATTATGAGACCAAGAAGTTAGTGCGTAGCTTGGGTTTGCCAGTTGAAAAGATTGATTGTTGTAATTATGGATGTATGTTGTATTGGGGTGAAGATGAGGACCTCACATCTTGCAAGTTTTGTGGCCACCAGAGGTACAAACGTCATGTCGGTTCTCGTAAGAGGAAATTAATCCCTTACAAAAAAATATATTATTTTCCTTTGATTCCTAGATTGTGGAGATTATATGCATCTCATGCTACAGCCGCTGATATGAGATGACATCATGAGCACATACAAGAGGAGGGCGTAATGCGTTATCCATCAGACTCTAAGGCTTGGAAGCACTTCAACGAAATTCATCCCATTTTTGCCATTGAACCAAGAAATGTGAGGTTGAGATTATGTACTGATGGTTTTCAGCCCTTTGGTCATTCAGGGAGGAAATACTCTTCATGGTCAGTGATTGTCACTCCATACAATTTGCCTCTAGGGATGTGTATGAAAGAGGCGTACATGTTCTTAACTGTCATTATTCCAGGGCCAAACAACCCTAAACAAAAAATTGATGTTTATCTACAACCTTTAATAAAGGAATTGACCTTGTTTGGGAGACGGATGTAGAAGCATTTGACATCTCAAAAAATAAAATTTTCAATTAAGGGCCGCTTTGATGTGGACAATCAATGACTTTCCAGCATATTCTATGTTATCTAGATAGAGTACTGCCGGTAAGTTAGCATGTCCTTATTGTATGGAGGAAGCACAATCCTTTAGATTATGTCATGGTGGGAAAACAACTTGGTTTGACAGTAATAGAATATTTCTTGACCAAAATCATCCGTTTAGGAGAGATCGTAAAAACTTTCGTAAAGGTCAGACTGTCAGGAGGCTACTACCACCCTTTAGAACAGGAGAGGATATCTTGAACCAAATCTTAATAGTGTCTTTCTGATATTGTCTTTAGTAGAATATTTTATTTTGAAGCTTCATATGCCATATGTTATTTAGATATGCATTGTTTCATATACTTCTTTTATTTATTTATTTTGTAGATATGCCTCGAAGTAGAGGTCGAGGTAGCGCCGGCCGTGTAGGTAAATCTTCAGTTAGGGGTAATTTTGCTACTCGTAAAAATATGCCTATTGTTCCCATTCCCACAATCAGCCCTCAACAAGGTGGTACGAGTTCCTCAGGTGGACCAGATCACATCAATGAAGTTCAAACATTAGGTCCTAGCAGTACGCCACTTATTCAAACATCAGGCCATGGTAGTACCCCAACTATTAATTTGGAACCATCTCCAAATACCCCTAATCAGAGCAACACAATAGGCAAGGGTACATCTTCTCAAAGTAACATAATAGGCGAAACTGAGTATAGCAGTACCCGCGGGCCGCAGACGCTTCTTACTATTCCTACAGGGTTAGTCCATATTTGTACTATTACTTTTGGTATATTTTTATTGATATATGATATGGCTTTAAATAATATCTTCTAATTTGTTCAGGTTAGAGCCTTCATATGAATGCTCTGAGTGTATAACTAAGTCTTTCAAGCATGAACTTTATCCTAATGGAGTCAACTGGAAAAATGTCCCAGCTTGATCCTAATAAAGTCTATAATAATAATAATAATAGACTTTATTATTATGGGATCGGGTTGCACGCCGCAGCAGGCCAGATTGGCTTATTATAGAGCTTGGAATGAAGGAGCTCCTCCGGAGTCTTCACCCCTCACAGTGATCGCAGATGATATTATATTTGGGATGGACTTACCAGGGCATGGAGCTACCTTATTTATTTATAATTTTTGTGAGCATGGATCTTGCCCGAATCACTTATTATGTTTGGGATGGAGTTCCCTGGGCTGGATTGGCCCTGTACAATACTGAGTGACTGAATGTCAGTTATTATGTATATATATGGGATGGATCTACCCTGGGTTGGATTGGCCATATACAGCACTGAGTAATTGAGTACTCTGAGAGTGTGAGTACATGAGTTCATCACTGTGCTGCATTACATTAGACATGCATACTTGATATGTAGGCATAGAGAAGTATTATTCCTCATGCCATCTGATAATGAAATTTCTTATTTGTCATTAAAGTTTTGAGAAAAATCACAGATCTCAGACTTACTCATATTTCGGTGACTTTCGGCAAAAGATTTGAGTTTTACTATTATACTAGAAAAGAAAATGTTTATTTTCCATAACTGTATACGAGCTGAGCATGTTATTATTGAGTTATTACTTGTGTTATTTTAAGTTGTATTTTTACGAGATATTATTGATTATTGGTGTGGACTATGACCTTGGTACAAGCTCATCACTACTTTCAACCTAAGGTTAGGTTTGTTTCTTATTAAGTACATGGGGTCGGTTGTACTCATACTACACTTCTACACCTTGCGTGCCAATTTCTGATGTTGATGTTGCTGCGTACGGCGAGAGCTGGATCTGAAGATGTACCTGTGTTTCAGTCATTGTTGCCTCTTGTTCATGGTAGCTTTCGAACTTTTTTAATCTGTTCATGTATATATTCAGACATATGACGTATTTTTATTTAACGCCAGTTTTGTAAATTCTAATCTTAGAAACTCATGATTTGTACTACCAATCTTTGGGGAGTGTATTAGAGTCAGTTAAATATCAATTGAATCGCATTGTTGTTATTTGGCTTGCCTAGCGGGTAAGGTTAGGTGTCAACACGGCTAGTTGGATTTTGGATCGTGAAATAAATGCTTCTTATTAAAAAATATTAAAATATGTCAATTTTTTTTAAACAGACTAACAAAAAATCATACCAATTCTTTTGAAGGAGTATATTATTTGCGAGTAAAAATTAAAATTCTTCTTCTAAAGGTCAGATTAACAATATGTTTTTCTTTTTCGGAATCTTCCGCCCCTTTTCAACGGGAAATGTTATGAAATATTGTTTCGTTAGGAAAGAGTATCTTGTTATAAAATAAAGACTGTAAAGTAAAGAAACTGAAGACAAGTATAGAGAGACTGATATATTATTCAACTTCAAACTTATGTACATAATGAATTGAATTCTCCTCTATTTATAGAAGAAAGGAAGCTGCTGTGTAAGCTGCTACTGCAAGCTGTTGTGTAAGCTGCTACTGCAAGAAGCTGTGTAAGCTGCTTGTAAGTTGTTACTGCAAGCTGCTGTGTAAGCTGCTTGTAAGCTGCTACCCTAAGTTATTGTGCCAGATATAGATAATCTTCTACCATGGGTAATATTTATCCATAATGGAGTACCGAAAGAATAAGCTTCTTCATGAGGCTTATTTCCAATAGAGTACTAAATAGATAAACATATTTACGGCGGAGTCTCATATAGATAAGCTTCTTCAGGAAGCTTATTTACAACAGAGTACTGAATAAACATTCATAATATAATATATTTATAACACTCCCCCTTGGATATTCATTAAAAGATAATGTGCCTCATTAAAAGATAATGCTTACTAGGAAAAAACCATGTGGGAAAAAATCCTAGTGAAGAAAAAAGAGTACACATATTTAGTAATACGCATTGCTAGCTGCCTCATTAAAAACCTTATAAGAAAAACCCTGTGGGAAAAAACCTTAGTAAGGAAAAAAGAGTACATCGCGTATTTTACTCTCCCTAACGAAAACCTTGTTTCAAATATTTAAGTCTTCGCATTCCAATCTTGTATACCATCTTCTCAAAAGTTGAAGTTGGTAAAGATTTAGTGAATAAATCTGTCGGATTGTCACTTGAACGGATTTGTTGCATATCAATGTCACCATTTTTCTGAAGATCGTGTGTGTAGAATAATTTTGGTGAAATGTGCTTCATTCTATCTCCATTTATATTCCCTCCCTTCAATTACGCTATGCATGCAGCATTGTCTTCGTATAAAATTATGGGTCTTTTCTCACATTCCAAATCACATTTTTCTCGAATAAAATGAATTATTGATCTCAACCATACGCATTCCCTATTTGCTTTATGAATAGATATTATTTCAGCATGATTTGAAGAAGTAGAAACAATAGATTGCTTTGTAGAGCGCCATGATATGATAGTACCTCCACATGTAAAAACGTACCCGGTTTGAGATCTAACTTTATGGGGATCAGATAAATAACCCGCATCTTCATAACCAACAAGATCTGCACTATTTTTGTTAGCATAAAACAAACCCATATCAAGAGTTTCCTTTAAATATCGCAATATATGCATTATTCCGTTCCAATGTCTTCGTGTAGGAGAAGAACTATATCTTGCTAGTAAATTAATAGAAAATGCTATGTCAAGCCTTGTAGCATTAGCAAGATACATTAGTGCACCAATTGCACTGAGATAGGGTACTTCGGGACCAAGGAGTTTCTCATCCTCTTCTGGAGGTCGGAACAAATCTTTATTCACTTCAAGTGATCGAACAACCATTGGTGTACTCAACGGGTGCGCTTTGTCCATGTAAAAGCGTTTTAAGACCCTTTCTGTATAGGCAGATTGATGGATAAAGATCCCGTCTCCTAAATGTTCAATTTGCAGACCAAGACAAATTTTTGTCTTTCCAAGATCTTTCATCTCAAATTCTTTCTTAAGATATTCAATTGCCTTTTGGAGCTCTTCTGAAGTGTCAACAAGATTTATGTCATCAACATAAACAACAAGTATAACAAATTTTGAAGCCATTTTCTTTATAAAAATACATGAACAAATAAAATCATTTATGTAACTCTCTTTTAGCAAATATTCACTGGGGCGATTATACCACATGTGCCCAGATTATTTTAAACCGTACAAAGATCTTTGTAATCTGATTGAGTACATTTCACAAGATTTTGAATATGCTTCAGGCATTTTAAATCCTTCAGGGATTTTCATGTAAATTTCATTATCAAATGATCCGTACAGATAAGCTGTAACCACAACCATTAGATGTATTTCAAGCCTTTTACGTAAGGCTAAACTGATGAGATATCGAAATGTTATGGCATCCATAACAGGTGAATATGTTTCTTCATAATCGACTCCAGGTCGTTGTGAGAATCCTTGTNCGAAATGTTATGGCATCCATAACTGGTGAATATGTTTCTTCATAATCGATTCGAGGTCGTTGTGAGAATCCTTGTACAACAAGGCGAGCCTTGTATCTTTCAACTTTATTTTTATCATTCCTTTTTCGCACAAAAACCCATTTATGACCAACTGGTTTTATACCAGCAGGTGTTTGGACTACTGGTCCAAAGACCTCTCTTTTAGCAAGTGACTTCAATTCCGATTGAATTGACTCTTGCCATTTTGGACAATCGGATCTTTGTCGACATTCTTCGACAGATCGGGGTTCAAGATTCTCACTATCTTGCATAATGTTAAGTGCAACATTATATGTAAAAATATTATCTACTACTATTTCAGATCGATTTAAATTAATTCCATCACCAGTAGAACTTATTAAAGTTCCTTACTCACTTGAGTCTCGGGTTCATTGATTTTTTCAGGAATCTCAGAACTAATCAGATCTTGGGTCTCTTCAGGAGATCCCTTCATAATATCATTTTGATCATTTATCGATTTTCTTTTTCTAGGATTTCGATCCTTAGACCCAAAGGTCTACCACGCTTCAGGCGTGCTTTAGGTTCATTAGCTCTCATGCTAGTAGATGGTCCTGCTGAGACATCAATTCGGATAGGCACATTCTCTGCAGGGATATGCGACTTAGTTATCCTTTTCAAATCAGTAAATGT